>PVJH01002138.1:0-58642 GCA_004026705.1 Nesogale talazaci
GAGGTTTGAATTCATATAAATGCATACACATTTACATTATTGTTATGTACATTTGCATTATAACTTAAAACATACAGCCTACATGGTCTTTTGTTCTCAGTTCGAAAATGGGAAGATGAGTGAATGTCACTGGGTTTTTCCAGTCCATCAGCTTCCTCAGATCCGTCACCCGTCCCTGCATAGTTGATTTTGATTACGGAAATTTTCTTTTTGACATCTGACAGAACACCACTCTCTCCATGACCTCTGCTCTAGTGTTCACCCTTTATATGTATACAGCGCACCTTTTCTTATCATGTGTTCTACACAAGACCTAGCTCTTTCCTCCTATAATATTATTCAGGAATATATATTATTCAGGAATATTCCTGTTTTTCCCCGTTGGGCAGTCACTCCTCCATCTTCAGGGAAAGGACCTTCCCCTTCCTTTCATGCACATGAGGGACTGCACAGAAAAGGCCAGCAGGATCCCTGGAACAAATGACCATGCTAGAGAAGATTAGATGACGTGACATCAACACTGAAGTAAGCCATTTAGATTTACTAATGATTTTTGGGTCCTTCAAAATACCCTCCACTATCCAGCAATGATCTAGCCACAGGCATCGCCAGCTGTCAAGTGCACCCACTTTCCCTGGCAGCCTTGTGGAAATGTCGTCTGAGGTTTGGCAGTGGGAAGGCCAAGTGGACTGGGGTAGCAAGAGGTCTGCGAATTTACATTTCTGATAATGTTCCAGCAGTTCTTGAAACTTCTCTCCAAGCGTGACACAGAACAGCATGAGAAGATCTTGAAAAACGTAACAGCAAACCCAGACTTATGGAAGAAACCCTAAATGTCCGTCATTTAAAAGCCATCATTTTTTTTTCCCCACAGAATTTAACTGATATCAATGCATGGTTATGGCATTTTATAAACAACCCAGAGTAAGGAAAGAATGATAAGAGCAAAAGATAGGATTAGTTTTGGGAAAGCTGTGCTTCAAAGCTGATGTTTATCCTTTCCCAAACAATCCATGCATGCCTGAAGTGGTCTAAGATGATCATTGAATTCCCTATTAGAGCTTCAATCAACATAAAACTACGTCACCAGGGGAATTTACTTTGATTTGAAATATGATTATTTCATATTTGCTGATGTATTAGACTCTAACCCTAATTCAATATCATTGTGGAGAGGGTGGGGACTAGTGCTCCAAGCTCAGTCAATTGACTGATCAACTTGACTGCCTGAAAGTGACTTTGTCAAACAACTTGTGGACGTTTGGATAAATAATTTTCTAATAAAAGATAAGCAGCCCAGCATGCCATGAATGATTAGGAAGTAGTACGAAGGTGAGATCTATATAACAAAGAGTGGCCTGGAAATGTAAGCCATGGAGTTATGGGATTGTGTCTAGCAGGCTATAACTCATGCTTCCATGCCTTCCCTCTCCCCGGCACTGAGGGAACAGGAACTAGAGTGATATATTGTCCCTCTGAGCACACAAACAGTTTTTGAGTACACATGTGCCATTTCAGTATGCTCAGATTGTAATCGGGTGAATGAGGCATTTCTCTGATAAATTCCATTATTTTAAGAGTTCAGTGACAAAGAGTTGAAAACAAATGGCCAGTAATCCCTAAATCATGAAAGTAAATATGGATTCCAAACTCTCTCTCCATCTTTGGCGATTCATTTCACGACTCTATAATCAGTAATATTGCTTCAAGAACATGATGGATTAAAATGTGACGGCTGCCTAGACTGGGCTTCCGACCGAGGAATCTCTTATTTTGAAAGTTCTCCACTTTCTGCCTTGAATGCATGTCCAGTGTCTATTATTAGCAATTTAACAATGGAATTTCAGGAGACATAAGTGATCCCATCTAAGCAACGGCTTACTGGCTTGTGGTTGAGCAAAGACTTCTGGGTATGTGGGGTTGATTCCTTATTTCCCTTGTTTCTCTGAAGTCCTGTTCTGTTTTCAAGGATGGAAGAATCAACCAAATAATAGTGTAATCCAAAGGGCCGTAGGAAACAATTTTGTTTTTTCCTATATTTAAAAATGGAGATAGGAAATTTACCACTGGACACTAATTTTCGTAACTCCTATTCTGTTCTTCTAGTAATGCACAAAGCTCCCAGGAGAACTTTGATCTGAAAAGGCACCATTTGTTAACACTTACATGAAGGATTACTTTATCAGGAGATTTCCTATCTTGTGCAGTTAGCTGAGGGCAAGATGTTCTTTCTGTTGGAATGCCTTCACAACCCTGTATTGACATCTTGACTTTATGTACCCACTCTTTGACAATGGCCCACCAAGGTCATGCACCCTGCCTTGTATAAATGTCTCATTCCTTCATTCCTCTCTATTTCGATGGTCACTAATGTGCCCTGGGTCACAGTCATCCTCTGCATTCATATAAAGCCCACCCAACACACTTCAACGCCTTTCTAGGTATCCACCCCTCCAACTTATTTTGTATCCTTCACCTCAGACCTTTATAACATGAATATTATATTCATGCAGAATATTCTTATGTAGAATATGCATAATATGCAGAATATTCTTTAGTGTATTTTTGTTTTGAAAGGTCTTAGGTCAGACTTACAAGGTTCTGTGCAATAAAGCTTCATCCTTTGACCCTCAGACATTCTAGTTACCTTACTGCACTCTCTTTTCTCTGCCCATCCCTCTGCCTCTTCCACCCAATTCTAGCTGGCTAATCTTCTTTATCTTGTTGTCTTCTCAATTTGCTATCCTTACTTGCCCCAAAGTCAGGTTTGTTGTCCCTTACTACTTCAAAGCACTTTATCTGTATGGTAGCTGCCACTCCTTGACATTTTCATTGCCGGCACTTTTTCCTATGTTTTACTAAACTGAAGAGTCCTGGAGGGCAGAGTGATAAAGTCTCCCCCCACCCCGATGCTTAGTCTTTGACACAGTGTTGGGTACACAGTAGGAATTATAGAAGCATTAGGTAGACAAGAGAATGAATAAAAGTTACAGCTCAGGTGGCATGGTCTCAGGTCCACCTCGCTCATCTCCTCCTTGATTCTGTGTGTACCCACAGCACTTTGAGACCATAGGTGAGCTATTGGACTTGGAAATTCCATCTAAAATTGAACTGGGAATTATTTACATCCAGAAGAGTTCAAATCAAAATACGCTATTTTGAGTTGAGCACAGAGTCTGACCAGGTTTGCACAAGCCTAAGGGTCAAGGAATTATCACGGTACCATTCTTGTCCTCATCACGTTCGCTTTGATTCATATTTATCTTATTCTCTCTTTTTTAAAATTAAGAAAACAGAGGGCCTCAAATAAAGGTAAACTCTCACTCACACGAAATGTTTACTATTACCCTTTGCACCTCGTAGATTAAGATGCGCAGGGACCCTACAGCGCAGAGCAGAGCAGCTCCTTCAGGTCTCTGAGACGATGTCTTTATTGGCGCACACAGCCTGTCTCCTGTGGAGTGGCTGATGGACTTCATCTTCCCACCTTGTGCTCACCCCACCACACCACCAGCGCTGAGAAGGTTGGTGTAGGTAGTTACTGGAGTAGAACGCCCTCCCTCTCCTTACTAGATATGTGACTTTGCGCAAGTGTCTTAAGCTTTCTGTGCCCCAGTTTTCTCATCTATAGAGCAGAGATACGAGCACACCCATCTCAAAGTTTGCTGGGACGATGAGGTGACTTCTTGATCTGGGAATTAGCTCTTTGGTTAGGAAAACATCAGTGACTGGTTATCTATCAGCCGGTATTTTCATCGTACCACAGAGAAGAGAGACAGTTGGGATGAACTGATGCAGGATTTTGCTAAAATGATGACTGATTTTCACTTCAAGGAGCCGTGGTAGCACAGTAGGTTAAGTACGGGGCTGCTTTGACTGAAAGATGGGCAGTTTGAACCCACAGGTTGCTCCATGGAAGGAAATTAAAGCTGTTGGCTTCTGTACAGAGTTACAGCCTCAGAAATGCTAGGCAGGAGTTCAACTCTACCATGTCAACTTGATGGCTACAGGTTTGCATTTGTCAGATTGGTCTTTGTAGTTCTGACTTCTGAAAGTAAGAAAGGAGTTATCTAAAAGTGACAGCCCTCTTCTTTCTCCTTGCTTCAGTATGCAAAGTGGCATGTTACCGTGAAATGTCTTCTTGGACAATTAATCATGCAATGCACGGCAGCTTCTTGAGTTCTTAATTTGTAACACCATTTGGAACGCTTGTACCCTGAAGTTCATCCATTCAAGAATCTAATTGAATACCCGTGAGCTATTATAGTGGGCAGGTTTTACAAAATGGCATGAAAAAAACTCGAACATTTGTATACGTTCATTTCTACTCGAAATGTAACAGTGGATTATTGCCATGTATTCAGGGTTGCACTTGCTTATTTTTATCTATAGCCTCGTCATACTGTTTATGTCTCTCCCCCACCCCCCAACCCTTACAGTGTATTATATTCTATCACAGGGAAGTGATTTTATCTTAACAACGATTTCCCTAAATGCTCTTGTGAGATTATGCACTCTAAGTGCCCCCGTGACTAATCTCGATAAGTACGTTGGTGGTGGGACATTCTCTGGACTTTATGTGGAGGGCTCTAAGGAAGTACTTTTCTCCGATGCTGAGCTCTGGCAGTTTTCACTGAAGGAAGGGAGTTCGTGTCCACAAAGACAATGAAAAGTCATCAGCTTAGAAGCCATGGGGAGGATGGCGCCAGACCAGGCAGTGTTTCCTTCTCTGTGCACAGGATTGTTTGGGGTGGGGACCCAATGGCGGGCACCTAACAACAATGAACGCGTTAGGCTGAAAAGATGAGGAGCATCCCATCTGGGTTTGGAAGCCCCAACTGGGAGCCAGTGCACATGTGGGTGGAAGGAGGACACAGGGCGTAGTGGCCGAAGACTGGGCTAGGGGATGGGAAAAGTTTGTGCTCTGGTCTCCGGGCAGGAAGGAGCATGGCACGCTGTCGTCCTTCATCAAAGGTGATGTCATTGAGTGGACAGGACAACCCTGTGAGAAGTCACAGGCGAGGCCCAGCTCATGGAACGTACTTGCAGGCCTTGGTGAGGGATCAGGACTGTCAGCCAGGTGCAAAAGGAAGGTGGGATGAAAGGGTTTGAAGCAGGTAAGCTAATGCAACTCACGGAACCCCCAAAATAGGCATTCTTAGAAGCAGCATAAGCATAATGATTTTATATTATTTTAAACCAGTTAGATTATCAACCTGCTTAGCCAGAAACCTACTGACAACATATATTTATATTTCTTTGTACCTGAGTAAAACATAAACAAAAACAAAATTGGCCTAGCTGTTTGAGATCAGGAGTCTGTTATTGATCATGACATCCAAATAGAGGCTGTAGCCTTTATCTTGCACTGGGGGTATTTTTCAGAGTCGCGAACAGTCTGCTAAAAGCCTCTAAGTGCTAAGTCCTGGGACTGCTGCAATTGCGGTTAGAATTCGAGTTCTTGGGTCTGCGGTCGCAGGTCATTCCCGAGGAGCACAGGTAGGTCAGGTACTTAATACACTTGAGGTGAGGGCAGGGAATGTTTTCACTGTATCCGAGTTTGAAATCACTTCTCCTCCATTGGAGAAGGTCCTTAAAAATCATGAAGGTGTTTACCATATTTTTCGGACCATAAGATGTACCTGATCATAAGATAAACCCAGTTTTCAAAGCAGGAAAACAAAAAAAAAATCTGGACCAAATAGTACTGGTATACTAAAATGTTCTGGGTACCATCCCTTTGGACCATAATATGCACCCCCATTTTTTCCCCACTTTGGGGGGTAAAAGTGCAAATTATGGTCCAAAAAATATGGTAATTCACTGACGTTGGAAAGCAGAGGAATTCCTTGGCGCTATAGTTCATTGGTTTGGTTGATCTGACATGAGAACCATGAGTGACACACGTGTTTCTTTAATTTGGCAACAGACCACTGAAGCAGTTCATGTAGGGTGGTGCTTGTTTTCTAGTCAAAATGATGCCAATTCACAGTGATGCCACCAGACATAATGTAACTACTCCATAATCTTTCGGAGGCTTCAGTCTTTATGTGAACCACCAAGCAGGTTTAAACCAATGGCCTTTGGGCTAGAAGCTGAATTTCTAACCTCAGAGTCACCAGGGATCCTTTTAATATAGGGAAAAAAACCCCAAGCCTAACGGGTTGCTCTGGGGTCAGTTTTGATCTGCAGGAGCCCCAGGTGTGCCAGAGTAGAATTGTGCTTCAGATGGTTTCCCAGGACTGCTTTTACAGAGTAGATGGCCAGCCTTTTCTTCTGAGGTGCCCCTGGCCAGACTCTAACCTTCCATCCTTGGGCTAGCAGCGGAGTGTATTGACTGCATTACTCACTATGAGATACAAGGTCCTCACACAGAGTCAACAGTGAGGCAGCATCGAGAATAAAGTTTTTAATCAAGAACAGCTGCTAGGTTCCTCTTTGCAGCACGCATGAAGGAGGTGCAGCGATAAGGAGGCCAGGTGAATGTGGTGCGGCAGTGATGGGTGCAAGCCCTTCCTGCATGTGACCTTGGAGAAATCATCTAAGGTCACCAAGCTCCTGGCTTCTTGACCATGGGAGGAAAATAACAATACTCGACTTTTTAGGGCATGAAGAACAAATGAAATAATGTGTAGGAAAAACTAGCCAAACAAACAACCCAAGTAGAACTGTTCCACAGGGCTTTGAAACTGTAACTCTTCTGTACCTTTTTGGCTGTTGTTTTATTTTTTAATCATTTTATTGGAAGTTAAGAAATTTTTAGACTGTAAATCTTCACACAAAGAGCTGATGAGTTTGAACCTTGCAAGTGAAATGTCAATCACAAAGCAATATGGAAATATTTATTTTTTTGTGGGCATCACTGTCCCCTGGTGGGAATATGGAAATATCTTAACAGTTTTACTGTTTTTTTGGGGGGGATGGATCTGATATTATTTCATATTTTTTAAAATCCTTTTGTTGGGGGATCATGCATCTCTTATCACAATCTATACGTAAGTCCATGGTGTGTCAAGCATATCTTTTTGTGTGTGTGTGTGTGGGGGGGGTATTACTGCCATCTGGTGGCCGTGGGAGCTACCCAGCACTGCTCCTGAGAGCCGCCACTGGATTTGAACCGCCAAGCCCGCAGGCCGCAGTCCCACATTCAACCATTTACGCCACCGGGGCTCAGCCCCCAAGCACATCTTTATATACATTGCCCTCTTCCTTCTCATAACATTTTTTTTCTATCTAAGCCCCTCTTAGCATTGTCTCATTTTTCCCCTCCCACCCTGCTCACCCCTCCTTGTAAGCCCTTAATAATTTATATATTATTATTACTTTGTCATATCTTCCACTTCCCTTCACTCACTTCCCCGTTCTCCATACCCCAGGAAGGAGGTTATATATTTCATATTCCTTCATTAATATTTAAAAACCCGTTCCAATTCTTGTCTACTTCTTTTATTGTTCTTATGTAAATACTAGTTGTATAAGCTAGTAAGCCATCTTTTTTTTTTTTTTTGGCATCACTGCTCTCGGTGGTGGGAGTAGGAGGCGCAGCCCCATTGCTGGAATTGAACCTCCATCCCAGTGGGCCGCAGTCCCACGCACAACCACTATGCCACCGGGGCTCAGCCCAGTAAGCCATCTTTTGATATACATTTTTTTATAATGAAAATGGTCACGAGGGTAGCAAACTTATTAGATGGTTTGAGTCCCACCACTGATGATCTCTTTGGGAACCCCCACTTGGAATGATGATGAGTCCATCCAAGTTGATTCAGAGCCCATTGGCCATTTAGGCAACACTGCCCACGGCAACAGTTCTACCCTGTCCTGCAGGGTCACGGAGCCGCAGATGTGACTCAATTGCTTAAGTTTGTTGGTTCGTTTTTTTCTAAGAGTTGCTCAGTGTCCCAAAGACCAGGCTGTCTACTCAGAAAGAATTACTTGAAAGCCCCCAGGAGTAGTTTTACTCTGGGTCCGTAGAAAGTGTCACATACAGCTCAGCCCTGGGCTACTAACTGAAAGAACAGTGCTTAACAATTGCTCAAAGGTGCCTTGCAAGAAAGACCTACTCAAGACAGGTCACTCAAAGCAACCCAAATCCAACCAAATGCCCTCTGGGGGTCAGGAGTTTATGGGAGCAGACAGCCTCACCAAACGTCTTGCCTCTAGGTCAGTCCCAACTCCTAGGACTCTGGCACAGAGGAGAAATGCCTCTGTGGATTTCTGAGATTGCACATCTTCACGGGAATAGAAAGCCTCACTTTCCACCTGCAGGGTAGCTGGTGGATTTGAACCACCAATGTTGTGATTTGCCGCTCAATGTATCACCCACGATGTCACCAGAGACTTGTGGATTCTGACTGCTGCCCTGAGGGTAGTGCATAATCCTTTGTATCATCAGGGCTCCTACCTCAGCTCGCTGCCCTTGAACTAAGTTATTCTGAAATACAGAGGGTTGCCATACTATGGAATGGCTTGATGACAATTGGTTTTTTAAGATGACGTATATTTAATTTTAGTGAAGAGGATACAGTCAGTGAAGAGGACAGGGTCAGAAATACAGTTTGTTCAAATGTAACACTGTGCCATGATTAGACACTCAAGGTTAATGTCAACATCAGTGACTCAAACTCACTAACAGTTCCCAGGGAGACAGAAGAGGCTATCTGCCCCTGTAAATCCCTGCAGATTGCTGTACAGGGATTTGGCTTTGATCTGGGGCTTTCTTATCCGTGAAAGCAAATATTCACTTAAAAGAAATGTCTGACCCCAATTAATTTGCCAGAAGCTTTTCTTTTACCTCAAATCGCAATCTGTTTTTTTTCCTGTTCATTGGCAGGATTATCAATTTTGGTGTGCAAAAGATATGGTTGAGTTCCCATGGCAAAGATGGGAGAAGACTGAACAAACTGTGTTTCCGACCCTCTCCTCTTCACTGACTGTATCCTCTTCACTAAAATTAAATATACGTCATCTTAAAAAACCATCCTTTGTCCTGATACCCATTGAGCTCAGTGAAAAGGGGAGTCTGGGTGCTTTGCATCTTGCTAAGATTAAGCAAGGGTTGATCTTCTCTTCTACTCCTTTGTTTAAGGAGCTCTGGGATGTCGTTGGACAAGCAGAAAGTTAAACTCACTAGAGGAGACCACCTAGTCCCATAGATATTTGCAGTGTTGAAGAACCTATCTCTATAGGATCCCTGAGTGAGAGTTGACTTGTTGGCCGTGGGTTTGCTTTGTGCTTGGCTCTTTTATTTTTAAGAAGCAGTTCGAAGCCACTACCCTCTCCACAAAAGAAAAATGAAGCTGTCTTCTCTCATCAAGACCTAGAGTCTTGGGAACTTTAAGGGTGAGTTCTTCTCTGGTCCTTATGAGTTGGAATCGACTTGAAGGCAGCCGATTTGGGTTTGGGTTTGACTTCCACCTCCTTGTAGGCCTCTCTGTGCATGGCTGCATCGAGTCATTTCCTTTCTCTGGAATCAAAATGAGTTTCCTGTATGCACATAAAATAACTGCTCAGAATAAATACTATGCTCAACTCTTATAGGATTTTTGTGATTTTGAGCAGGGACTAGGAACGTGTGATCAGATAGCCTAAAGATTAGAATTCCTGCCTCACTGTTTCACAGTTGTGCTACTCTGGAAGAGTCATATCAGCTATCTAAATTGATACTTTTTCTGAGCTAGAAAGCAGGGAATGGCAGTACCTGCCCCATGAGCTTTACTCTAAGGACAAGTACAAATTCCTGTACAGAAAGTTCTTAACACAGTGCTTAGTATGTGGCACATGTTGAAAAAATGATATCTATTATGATTATGAACATTTTTATGTATCTCGCTATAATTGAATAAAGCAATATAGCCGTCAAGATGACAAAGGAGGCGAGACAGCAGTGCATTACGACTGCTGCCCAGAGAGGTGTGAGGAATTGTCGGGATCTAATTAAACCTAAAGGAAAGAGAAGGAGAACTGAGAATTGGAAGAAGCTGGACATTTTTATGGGCAACCCATAGTGATGAGAAACATGGAGGGAAGCTATTCAAACAGAGTCTATTTCCCTGAGCAGTCTCACCTCCTGCTTTGCTTTCAAAATACAAATCACACCCAGCTTTCTTCAGTGGATGTGTGAAGTGGTGGCTGAGACAGTTTTATGATCTTAAGTGGCCATCAAGTCAATATGCTTAATCATGTGTACTACGGAAAAAGAATGGCAATGACAAACGCTGAGCTTTTCCCTCTGGAGATTTCTTTGTTGCAACTTTAATTAAGAAAAGGTCAACGAAGAGAGGTAGAAATCACTTGAATGTGCTTCAAGTTAAGGGGTGGGAGGGTGATGGTGTGAGACTACATCATGGCCGTCAGATGTGACAGAATCTATAGCAAGCTTATTGTTCTTTGAAGATTTCTATGCAAGTTTTCAGTTTGAGACAGTATCTAGTTTGACTAGTTCATCCACCATATAACATAGAACTTCCAAATTCATCAGAAATAAAGATCCATCACTCTTTCCTCTTGTATTTTTGAGTCTGTGTTGTGGTAAAATGGAGATACTATCTTATATCAAAGTTCAGAAAATCTGAACAAAGATGTGGGCTTATAGCAGCTGGGTAGAGACTTTTTACATCTTGAAAGAGTAGGGTACGGTATAAAATTAAATTAGAATGCTATTTATATACATAAGTGATAATTTATAGTTATATAAACATATTATAATAGCTACTATATATAACATATTATACAACTAAATATAGTTGACATATTATTTAATAACTATGTATAAAATAATTATATATGCAAAATGAGACGGGGAAAGTGGGTGAAAGTAGAGACAGGGAGATCATAAAAGAGGCAAGAGTACCCTTGTTCAGTTGATTGGGAGGAGAGCTGAAAGAAATGCATACAGCCAGGATGTCTCCCTCTTGAGGAAACTTCTAAGTATCTTTCACAGATATTGCTTCTGAGACCAAGAACCGGCATACTTTGTGGATTACCTTTCCCAGAATACCTTGCACTTGACATCATGTAGACCGAGGGAACATTACATACAGACATACATGCATCGCATATCCCCCTGGTAACTCTTAAAAGCCACCAAACAAGATGCTCAGAGAAAAAGGCAGTATCTCTACTGTGCTAGGCAGGCTCTCCCTCCCTCCTAGTTAGATCTGAATCTTGACCAGAGTCATTCTTTCTTTTGATAGGAGACAATGCTAGTTAACTACCTAATATTTATATTACTTTTGAAAAATGTTCATTGGTGTGTGGCTTAACAATAGCTTATGCACTATTCTTGGCAGTGACTTCTAAAGCATCAGAAGCAGAAATAGAAAGAAACCAAAAACAGTAGAGAAAGAGTTCTAGAACAAAGGGACAGCTGGCGACAACAGGGCCAGTGAACACTGGGTAACAGACGGCTATTGCATGGTTGCGAAACCCGTTTGAGCTTCATGAAATGGAGTGCCTGAGGAGTGCAAATGGAGAAATTACTTGGCTTCTCTCCTTAAGGCTGGAGGTTCAAGTCCACCCAGAGGAACCTTAAAAGAAAAGCCTGGGGACTATTTCCCCAAATCAGGGCAGTCCTCTGACACACATGGGGTCCCTATGAGTCAGCAGTGACCGGTTGACAATGGGCTAATTGTTCTCTGTGAACCAGTGGGAAAGTGGATTCTGTGCTGGAGGTCTGCACTATTTAGAGACACTGAATTCCCTGGCCCTTCTGTTAGCTGAGACTGCTGAAATTCCACAGGTCCTCAGTGTAGAGAAACGCAAACTGAGCAGGGTGACTTATTTCTAAGAAATTGAAGTTTGCCAAGGAGTTGTGTAAAACAGTCATCTAAACGAAGCTGAAAAAAAAAATACAAGGAAACTTTAAAGAATGAGTGGAAAAATGGAATTACCAGGAGAGGACCATGAAATTTTTCAGTGAACTTTTTGAAGGGCCTCTGTGGGATGAATGTTCCATGTCACAATGCAATAGAAAAATGATATGAATAACTTTAACCCAGTACAATAGAGTATCTGGATTTAGCACACCTGAGAAAAAATAAACCTTGCACAGTCTGGGATATGAAATCAGACTCATGTATCTGGAGGTGAATTAAGAATTTGTCCCTCCACACTATTCCACCTAAAATTATTTCCTCCGGTCTACCCTTGAGCACCAAGCATAAATCACTGGGCTTTGGATGGTGAAGAATAACTGAAGATAATTCTCCCCACCATTATCACTGTTAAGGAAAAGATTTCTTTTTTATTGTCTTGGGCATCTCTTCCTCTTTTTTACTTCTGCTATATGAAATGTGATATTGCTTTCCAAATCAGCAGAGAAGCCCATTCCCTGGTAATACGTATGACACATGCGTTGTCACTACGGTGTGGTGATTCGGTCTGGCACAGGTCCCATAGAACCACCTGGGTGCTGGTACTGACCATAACAAGCTTTTGCACCACTCTTTCCTTTAGCTGAGGTATAGACAAGGGTATGAGGTCGTCACACAAAGACTTCTCAGTTGAACCAGCAACAATGCCTTCATGACCCCTTGGTGTCCTTTGACTGAGCCCCTTGCTGAGACCACCTGTCACCAGATCAGATTGTCCCTTTGTCTCAGGACAGGCATATGGCCAAACCTGCACTAACCATGATGGGTTGTTCCGGAGCATGTTGACATACAACCCGAGCAGAACATGTTCATCAGCTAGTCTGTCTGCCACATTGAGGCTGTACTGTATCCTGCAGTGGGCCAGGAAGAGAGAAAGAGTGAGATTAGGGAAGGCAGGCAGGGTAGGCGGAACAGGTAGGTGAGAAAAATGCAGGAGAAAACCAAGCAAGCAAAAGAAGAGTAACAGGATGTTATGTTCTAGGGAAAACACAAGCACAATCCAGCAAGGGAGTCCACAATGCCATCCGACCAATTGGAACAATAAGGACGTCCTTTTATGGGTTGCACGCACAGAGCAAGTCTCTATCCTTGGGAACAAATCAAGACATCCGCTTAGTCATCACCACCAACAAACAGTGAGTCATACCACAGATGTGTCTACTGGAAAATAACTATTTGGTGCTGTTAATTGGGTTATAGTAGAATTGCTTGCAAACACAAGTCCCCTTTTCTTTATTTTCAACAAAAGACGTGTCTGAGTTTAGTTTGGTTAATTCAGGGTCTGGCACACTCGAGGTCTGTAACTTACCCTTTGCCTTTCAGAAACGCGGGCGCAGCCCTAGCCAGCAGTTTGTGTTGCTCCACTTCACTGTCCTTGGGAGGAGAGCTAGTTAATAAGACGGGAAAGCCAAGAAGAGCGTAAACACGGCAATGCATTCACGAAGAGAACCTGGCAACAGAAACCTCCACGCCTAGGCCCAAGGTCCCTTTGGACAGTGGTCTTATTCTTTGGAAGCATTCTAGGTGTTTTCAGATTTCCACAGATTTCCACTAGGCGTCAGAACCACCAAGAGCAGTACAAAACGCTAGCTACCGTGATCCTAGATCTGACCTCTCCTCTCTGCTCCAACAGCAAGGATTTACTCAAAAATTGCAGGTGCTCCCATGTCATGACAATCTACTCCCATTGATGACAACCGACCCTGGAGAAGCAGTTCAACAGCTCTTGAAGCACAGCCCACCGACGTCCGCCTTCATCAAACTCCTCAGAGGTCTCCCACGTCCTGTGGGGACCAGCTACTAGAAAATCACTGAGACGTTGCTGCCACGTTAGACAAGCTTTCCCACGCCACCAAGCACGAGGCACCTGACCCTGGATATGAAGCGGCAAAGAACATTTATCAGGGAAACAGGGACATAAACCTCTGCATCTTAGGAATGAAAGGGTTACGGTGGTGTTTCCTTCCACGTGTATTCTTCGTGACGATACAAGCTGGAGAAGAGCCTCTCCTGAAGACAGGGTATCGTGTTAGCTTCGTTATAAGGCATGCCCACGTCACTTATAAGCCAGTTATAGGACCAGTAGAAATAGAAAGAATAATTGAGCAGTAGCCACCCCCAATTCCCAAGCTCCACTACAATGAATAAGAAGAGAAATAATGTGTTTATTCTCAGTGTGTATTACAATTTTATATTGATAACATGCTTAAAGAGCTTGCTTATTTGTAGGTGAATTAAGAATTTGTCTCACAATACTGTTCTATCTTAAATGCCCTGTGGAGAATACAGGTATAAGCGGTTCAATGTCGAACACCAAGTGTTAATTGCTAGGCTTTAGCTTGTCAGTTTTCATGCCAACATGTTCCCAAACTCTAATTCTACAATAAGGCTTCAAAAACTTTGTGGAAACATGGAATGAAAAGATCATGGAGTTTTTACACACACACAGATTTATGAATGCATATTCAGAGAAGAATGGCATATTATGGTTCTTAGATTTTAAGATAGATAGCATATTTTAAGAGAGATATCATAAAATTGATTCCAGATGCTTAGGAAGCACTCAAGGCACACTTGTGAAATCTCAGGGTCATTGGGATGAAAACACAGACACACTGTGTTCTACTTCTTTTCAAATTAAATCGTTTCTTATAACTAGGCATGTTCCATTTGCTCTAGGATGAAGTGTCTAAACAACAGTAAGTCTTCATGATTGTAAAATCCATGACAGACTTTCACTCCGTTCTTCAGAAGTGGATCTATCGTACTGAGTATTGCTGTCACGGGAAACACAATGGAATTACCTGGAATGACACTAAATTCTTTTTCTCCTTAACTCCAAAAAACCTCCTGAAGCCATCCTAAAGTTAGCCTGCCTGCCTAAGCATGCTGCTGTTTCCACACCTGTCTGTGGGATCAAACTTATAATGCACATTTGCAAGACTGGATAGAGATCTTATAGGGTAATGTGTTTGTTAAGGCTGTAAGTTTGCAAATGGTTGTACTGCTGGAAGACTTGTAATCAGGATCACTAAATTGTAGATGTAGAAACTATGATTTACTAGTCAGACTCTCCACAAAATAATGTACAAAAATCTTTTCAAAAGACAAAAACAAACTATACAGAACACATGACTAAAGATAAGAAAAATGACCTTAAAAATGAAATAAGACTTATGTTATAGGATAAGCTACTTTCCAGATAAGCTTAATTATTTTTCAACTGACTGATCTGCACCTTCTTAATAAGACTATCAAAAATCTTATCAAGTAACCACCTTCGATTATCATAGCTGGTGTCATCTGTTAAGTGCCCTCATCCTGTCAACACAGCACCCCATCCTGGTTTCCCAGAGCTCATCCTTGAACACTCAATATCCAGCAACTATGATTTTCTTGGTGCCCAAACATTGCCTCGAATTCCCTTTTTTCTGAACTCAAGATAGATATAAAATTGACTCCAGATGCTTAGGAAGCACCCAAGGCACACTTGTGAAATCTCAGGGTCATTGGGATGAAAACACAGACACACTGTGTTCTACTTCTTTTCAAATTAAATCATTTCCTGTCCCTGTTCAACTTTTTTGTTTCTTAAAACCCAGAAATCGTGGTGATATTTCCTTAAACAACAACAACAAAATACCTAGTCTTTACTCAGCTACAACCTCTGATGTTGACTACATATGGTGGAGAAGAAGACAAGAGAGGCGGTAAAGAAGAAAGACACAACAGAATCAAGGGACAGATGATTCTGGTGAAATCTCCTGGAAGGAAATGATACTGCAACCCAACTTCAGATGTCCTTCTCCACTGCTTGGCCACGGAAACAGCTGACAATCCTGCGGTGCAGGAGTGGGATGGGCACAAAGACAGAACAGGGGGAATTGCTCAGCCTTCAAGTCTCGGGGCTTCTCTTCTCCCTCCTCTTGTTCATTTTCACCTTCTCCTTTTTCTCCTCCATTCTTATTTCCAGGTCCCTTCCTCTCTCAAGTGGATGAGTTTCTAGAAGCTAGTTACACACACACACACACACACACACACACACACACACACACACCTTTTCTTTTGTCAATCTTGGCTTGAGGGAATCATTAGAAAGCCTTTTAATTTTCTTCTACCTACTAATGTGATTCTTTGGGAAATACGCAGCTGCAAAACTAGAGATCAAAGAACATTAGTTCTTGGAAAATATGGGGTTAGAGTATTTACCTATGATCTTTTAGAAACAGGTGATTTTAAAAAATAGTCCCATTAGCTAACATGGAGGACCTGGAGCATTTCTGACTTGTGGATTCTGGCGGTCCTCAAAGTTCTTCCTAGAATGCTCCTTAAATTCTTCTCTCCAGCACTCTTTCTGGGAAGTTAGAAATATGACTTGGTATGGGGGAGTCTAACTACAACATGAAGATGAGAAAAACCACAAAACAACAAAGCTGTTCTTTCAAAACGAGATACTTTAAGAACACAGGTTGGGCTATAAGACAAATTTTGTTTAAAACCTGCGCATTTTGCTGGAAGCAAAGCTTTGAAAGAGTTCTCCTAAGTTATAAAAGTGGTAGTACTACATCATTTATTATGACCTCTCCAAAACAATATATTCTCACAATATTTTGTGTAATACTGGAGTCTTAAGATTTCATTTTTTTTGAAGTTTACAGGTTTGCTTGGAGAAGTTAGGTTTCCCGTTCATTGTGGTCCCTGGGAGAAAAAGACAGACACACTGCGATCTCTTTCCGTTTGAGGACTGAGTGCTGCCAGCACATCAGGATGTCAGCATGCAATAATGGCTGTCCTCTCCCTCCTGTTCTAGCTAGTTCTACTTGCTTTGCTCTCAGATAAAAATGCACCCCTCCTTATAACTTCAGAACCTGGAGCAACTGGGGCTCCCCTTGGCCATGGTTTGAATCTGATTCCTGAAGTGAAACAAGGTTACCACCCCCTGAAAACTCTGGTCTTTTCACAAGGTCCTAGGCAACTTAGAAACACATCCTTCTACACACCTGCTATCATGGATGGGAGAGGGGACCAGAGGACATGGGAAAGACTCGGCCTGGAAAATTGAAAATTACATGTCATTTTGAGGAAAAAAAGGTAATAATATTTATATAGACTATTTTTCTCCTTTAAAAATCATCTATTTTGTCAGCAGTGTTTTTATGCATCTAAAAACAACATATCTAAAAAGAAATGAATTTTCTTCCAAATTCTTTGACACTTTTTCTTTCATACACATCAAACCATGGATGTTGGGAGGGGAGAAAAATTTCAAAATACATCATATTTGAACTGCCCCTAAGTTTTGAAGGGTTATACATGAGACACGTATTTTGAGAGCACCCTAGGTAATAGTATCACACAAAAGTGCCTGTAGCTGTTTTCCTAGTCATAGAGTATATTTTAAAATGCCACTTCTGCTTACATTAGGTGACTGGGTAGCTATCTTATCAGCCCTGGTACAAGAAGGAAAGTGGTTTACATGTGATAAGGTCTTGAATTTGAAAATGGAGCAAACGGATCAATTTCATGAATCAAATGTGTCCTCAAAAATATGAGGTGTCCCCCTGGGACCCACCCCTCCCCAAAACACACACACACAAACACACACACACACCACAAGAATTGTGCTAGGCGTTCTGTGGTACATATTTTTTCCGCTAGGCAACCATTGGGCAATACACTCTGAATTAGTGCAAGCAGTGATGTTGCCAGGGAAGGTTCTCTCTGGACATTAGTGATTTTTTTCTTGAAAGGAATTTCACTTGAACCTCTTTTTGTGATGGCCAATTGAAGAGAACAGTATGTGGCTGTAAACTTTTGTTTCCTGCTTGGGGAAAATGCCACAGAAATTGTTGTGATGTTGAACACAATTTACAGTGACAGCTCTATGATGTTTGAACGGTTTTCTTGTTTCAAAAGCGGTGAAATTTGAATCATGACAAACCTCATTGTGGACATCCGTTAACTTCCAGAACGGATGGAAATGCACATTTGTAGTGCATTTGGAGTTCATTCCACTAGGCCAGACTGTTGCTCAAGTGTTCTATTCAGAGGTTCTGAAAAGACTGTGTAGCAGAGGGTCACAGAAAAAGGCCTGGTTTGTGGCAGACTGAGAACCAGTTTTGCCACCATGACAATGCACCTGCTCACACAGCCATCTCAGCTCGCCAGTTTAGGGCAAAAACCAGAATGCCTCTTGCTCCACAGACCTTACTCATCTGAACTCTGTGTGACTTCTTTTTGTTTTTGTGAACGAAGAGGAACATGAAAGGATAGAAATTTGACAATGTAGAAGAGGCATAGAAAATAATGACGGTGGCACTGTCGGCCATCCAAATACATGGGTTTTTAAAAATGTTTCCAAGAATGGAATCACAGAATTGACAAATGTATAAAGTATAAGGGAAGAGTACTTTGAGTCATGTTGAAGAGGATGATGTTGACTAACTCAATGGTACAACACTGGTGTGGGCTGTTTCCATGGTTAGTACAGGGGAGTCCAATAGGCTCAGACCCATAGTGTCCTTATGTGCAGCAGAGTGGATCTTGCGCCATCCTCTCAACCAGTGCTCTGTCGATCTGTCTTGTTGAGGGTCTTGCTATTTTTTGCTGTCTCTCTATCAAGCATGATGTTCTTCTCCAGAGACTGGTCCTAATAATATGCCCAAAGTATGAAAGACCACGTCTTGCCTTCTCATTTCTATGAGACATTCTGCCTATCCTTTTTCGAAGTCAGATGGGTTCATTCTTCTGATAATCTCCGGTCTAGCCGATGTTCTCTGTTACCAACACCATAATTAAAAGGCACCATTTCTGCTTCTGACTTTCTTAGTCAATGTCCATACAGCTCACCAATGTGAGGCAATTTAAGATACAGTAGCTTCAGCCAGGTACATGTTAAGTGACATATTTGTTTTTGATGTATCACCCTTATTTAATCCCCGAGGTGCAGACTGCATCACCTTTTATCTTTCAAGACATAAAAGGAGAAATTGTTTGAGCTGAGAGGCGTGAATCTGACTCCAATCCCTGACCCTCCTCAAAACTTGAAGTCACTGCCAGTGGGGAGATTAATGGCCCTACAGGACAGGGTAGAACTGCCCTATGAGTCTTTTAGAGACCGAAAATCTCTATGAGAATATGAAGCCTCAAGCTGATTTTGTGGTTTGCAGCCTAAACATACCTCCCCACTTGCTACACCATTAGGACTCCTGGTCCAAGAAGAGTCATCCATGACCAGAGAGCCAGGAGAAGTAAGCCAACTTTCGACTTGGGAGTCGTTGGACTAAGAACCTTTTAGACCTAGGGAAAACTGATGTCAAGACACATGTAGCTATTCAAGGACACTGAAAGGAGACATGTTCTGTTATCTAAGGTTGACAGAAGGAGAAAATCTTTCCTTAGAGCTGGCACCCTAAATTGGAACTCTGGTTTCCTATGCTGTGAAAAAATGAACAACTATTTGTTAAAAACCATTTACTTGCATTCTATCAGTTATATCTTCACTAGCGAACTAAGACACTGCTTACAGTATTTTTCTTATATTAAATATGATTTAAAGGTGTGCGTGTGGTTTTCCAGAGTATCAACATTACATAAACAAATTATATACCGAGAGATAATTATTAGCCCTATGATCAAAAGAAAATAATAAATGAGTAATAGCAAATAAGGCTACATATTTTCATTGTCATGGATTGTTCAGGAATTGGATAACTTGTGTGATGTTTAGGCTTGTGGAGAATGTCTTATAGAGTTGTTTCCCCTACTAATGTAGCCATCAATTTTGAATAAGCATTTGCCTTGGGCACAGTTTAATAGTCAGGCTATACAGCTAATTTAAATGTGAGTAGAGTGCGAGGCTCACTTTGGTCAATTGATAACTGATTTGCTGAGAACTGCTGTCCTCCCATTGTCTTTTAATCTCTTTCACTGGAAATGAAAACTGGCACATACACCAATGAGTATGAAAAGTAGTTTTTCCCATGGGAAAAGTGTGACTAGTTCAGGTGCATGTAGAACTTGAACCCTTCTGAGAAAGTAAGTTTCAGGGAAGAAATAACAAGGATGTGGATTTCCTATTGCAGTCACTCCATTTACTATGTTGTCTTAAGATATAGATAAAGCAAGAATTGTAGTTGGGTGGGTACAGGCCATGGACAGTCAACTAAGGGATGTTAGCAAGAAGACAAAGGTTACCCAGGGAAAGCAGATGCCAGTTCTGTCTCCAATGGTGCACTCACAGTCTCCTGTGGACAATGGATAGTTGAGTGTGGAGTGCAGTTTAAGTTGGAAAAACCCAGCCTTTTAGGGAAGTTGCAGTAGAAGATGGAGTAAAGAGTTAGCGCAGTCAACGGAACCATAATTGGTGTCCTTAAGTCCACATGCGATCGAATTGCTAACCAGCCTCGTGCATACACGCACACGCACAGTCAGGCACAAGAAGAGCTCAAAGGTTTACGGGCAAAGGTTTGGGGAAATCCTCTCCTTTTTTTCAGGTCTGGGACATACGAATCAAGCACATAGCTAGAAAAGAATATAAGAACAGGAATAAAAAAAAGAGAAAAATAAAAACTAAAAAAAAGAAACAAAACTATCTGAAAAAAAGAACAGGGAACATGACAAATGGCGTCAGTAACCAGAGGTGCATACTCATCCGTCTGTATGAGGTATATTCATTCCTAGACTGCCCAAAGACTTCATGGTGCACCCTGGTGCCTTTTGAACATCAAAGTGGTATATACTTGTAAGAGATCCCAGGGCAGTGAAGCCAGGAGTTTATGGTGAGAGATTCTGAGATGGTGATTCCAAGTCACTTACCCAGCTTTATCTTTCTAAGATCTGTCACAATACTGATCCTGAAGCCTCAGGTAAAAACGCATGTCTGTGTGGCAGTTCCCACACTCCCAATGCCATCTCAGCCCTGATAGGCACTGCTTTGATTGGTTCAGGTTTCACTTTGAGAGGCAGTGGGAGTGGGGCATGAGGGCAGATCTGTACATCATAGTTCTTTAATTTGGTTCCAATCATAGGAATTACAGGACCTCTAACTTTTCCCTATATCTAGTATGCATATTAGTGCATGGGCATGGTGAAAAATTTCTTTAAAAGCACGGGGCCTCTGCCAATGCCATCAAGTATAGAACTTAAGTGCTGATAAACTGACATTGGTTCTGAAAGTGCTACTTCAATAGGAATCTAATTGTCCAATCTGGAGGGATAAACTAGTCAGGTTCATGGCTTAGAAAAAGTATAAATCCTCGAGTCTTTAACTCCTCTAAGATCCAGTTTTGCGACATTGACTTAGTTTTGCTCAATGAATGTTAATGATTGTTCTGAGGCATTCTTTACCTCAAGAGTCTTAAGAATCACCACTTAGGGTCTTGCACACTGTACAAAAACAGAGATCCATCCAGTCAGTACTATCACAGATGAGAGGGGTACCCTGAAGTGTCCAGAATTTCCCCCCAAAAGCTATGTACTTTAAAATTTCCCCCCAAACAATCATATCACCTTCAAAGTGCTCTCCATGACATTTAGTACATTGGTCTGTAATTCTATTCTTGGAAACACTTTTCAAACACTTCACCTCTTCTATGTTGTCCAAACACTGTCCTTTCATGTCCTTCTACATGAATGAAAACAAGAAATGTTGCATGGAGCGAGGGCAGCTGGGTAAGGTGTGTGGGGCAAGGGAGGCATGATGCTTTTTTCCCCCAACTTGCACACTGACATAGCTCCGTGAGCAGGTGTATAGCTACATGAGCAGATGCAAAACCAGTCCCTCATCGGCCAAAAGTCAGGCCTTCTTGGATACACACAGTTATGAGATCTGTCCAGAACCTCTAAATAGAAAGCTCGATTAAGTATTTGACCTGGTAGAATGAACTCCAAATGCACTATCTCCCTCATATCAAAATACAGCCAAATGAGCACCATCTTGATCTTTGATTTCACTTGACAAACTTTCTTTGGCTGAGGTCATGAACCCTTCACTGGCTTGAGGGATGTTTGCTTCTGGGGTCATAAAAATAGCAACATGTCTCCTCACTAGTAATGATCTTGGGTGGGGGGGATCTGGGTTTTCTTGGAGCTGTTCTTTCAAAGCACAGCATGGTCCAACTCGACAATCTTTTTCCTGGTCATTCAGAACCTGAGGCACCAATTTCACAGCGACCCTTCTCATTCCCAAATTTTCTGCTGAAATTTACTGAACCATGATACATAATAGTCCAGATAACGTCCCTCTCTCTTCAATGGTCCATCGTTGATCTTTGAGCACAAGTGCACAACTTTTGTTGACATTTCTGTCTATTTGGGAAGTTGATGAACATCTAGAATGAGGTTTGTCATCCATCAACATTTCACTATTTTTTTGAAATGAGAAAACTACTCGTACAATTGAGTTTTCCCCTACAGTGCTGTCCTTGTAATATGTGTTCAACATCACAACAGTTCCAGAGGTATTTTTACCAATCAAATTTCACAGTAGCACTGCGGTTATTTTAAATCGGCCATTAGGAAAAACGAGGTTAGAGCAAAATTGCTTTTATGAGAAAGCTCATTGTGACCAGTGAGAACCTTCCCAGGTGAAGCCTCTGGGTGCACTAGCACTGGTTGCAAGTTGTTCAATGCTTGCCTAGTGGAAAAAATGCATACTATGCTAGGCAGAGCATCCCCTACCCCGTTGTGTGTGTGTACCTTCATATATGTACCTCATGCATATTGATGTGAGGCTATGAAATCGATTGGAGTACTAGAAAATAAGTGGAAAAGAAAGACAAGAGTCAAATCTTGTTCAAGTCAGACATTCATAGAATCTCATGAAACCCCAGAAGACTTTTACCTCCCCTGAAAAAAGTGGACTTTAGTGATGAAATGAAATGCCTACCAGTCTAGCTATGCAGCTGCTCTTACCATGAGGGATTTCAGGCTGAGATAATGACCCCTCCCTGCAATCAAACCCACTGACATACAGCTTTAGGCATGAATGCCCTTCAGCCACAGGGCACTGATCCCTTCAAGCTCACTCACAGGATGCAAACAAGGAGACCTCAGGACAACCTCCCATGGACAGAGCAAGGCCCACTCAGAGGAAAGGCATTCGTGTAGATAGCTTTATTGAGCAGCACCCTTTAAACGGAAACAAGAGGCCAACCTTCGGGGGGACAGAATGAATGGCAAGCTTTAAACAATATGTCTGTAGTTCCATGGAACATTCCAAAAGGACTGAAAATGGGGAAGAAGGAAATGACGGCATTTAGGGTTAGTGAGCACCCTGGAGGAAACAGAACAGCTCAAAGGGATTACAGGGGTGTGTTAAAGTAGAGGAAGTCATGTTATCCATCTAGACGCATCCACCATAAGCACCGTCCGAGCTGAAATGATATAAAATGACCTTGAGTAAGGATGGGGGTCTATCTTGGCTTGGCATTTGCAGAATGAAGGACTTCCTCATATAGGCACAACATCTTTCAACATACCAGGTGAGGGCTTCCTAGACAGAGGCCTATGCCTGTGTCACTGCCAGACTTTAACGTTTAGGACGGGGGCCTGCTTTTGCTGACATTTCTGAAATGGAGTGTGAGTAAGGAAGTTCCCGAGGGTCAGGCGACAGCATCCTCAGTTCTTTTCATGCCCCTCATTACAGCCTTGTTCCCTGTGTAGCCCCACCCACTCTTCACTCTGCTGATTCCCACGATGGGAAACATCGTTATCTCAGGTCCCCGCTGATGTGCAAGCTCAGAAATGAAGGGGGAAAGCAGCAGGGCTCTGACTTATGCTGCCTTCAAATCCTTACCAGGAGGTACCAAGATAGGACAGTTAAATCGGTACTTCAGAGACCTCTTTGGGTAAAGATCAATTAAGTTTGTTTTGTGAACTATGTGGCTGTGCTTTGCCTGCCCCCCTGCTGACAGCCCTTTGAGATCTCAGGTCCAAGTACTCACTCTGGCTCCCCTCACTTTTGATGCTGCGCTCCTGAGAGCGTTCTCTGATACTCCCCTTCCGATTTTCTGGTTCTCTGGCCATGATATGTGATGAAATGACCAGAACACCTCTTGACCCCTCTTGAGCTCTGCATGCTTCTAATACATAACTCCTAAGGTGTATCCGGCTCACTTGCTCTGTGTTCACAAGGGGGTGGCCTTTGTACAAGGAGAAGTGACCCATAGTCAGCTTGCTGCCACCCCACTCCCTTCCTGGACCCTTCAGTTCTTGTTCTTTTCCAAGAAATGACTCACAAGGACACTACATTGCTTTGGTTTGGTCTTCAGATTCTAACCTCAATCATCCACCTATGAGGACTCTTTTCTAGCTGGAGCTTTAAATGGCGAGATGTTTCAAGATGCATCAAAAAATGCAGCACTGCATCTCGAAATCCCGTCTCTGCCTCACAAATATCACTATAAGATCAGTGAGAGTCATATTCTCAATGAGATATAATGCATGTGTGTCCGTAGTCGAATATAAACTTTTCTTGTATTATACTTGGTAGATTACTATAAATGTCAGAAGTGACTGATGCATAAAACCAACAATTTTCTTCAAATGCATCCAAATGAATACCCTAAAAGACTTGTGAGGTTATTTATAAACTGTTTCTTACAACAATCTTGGGTGCTATTATTGTGGTAAGTACATATAGGCAATTTTCAGTACTTGACATTTTAAGAATTTTGACATGTACAATTTAGTGACATTAACTACTTTCATTATGTTCATCAACAATCAGGCTCCATCTTTTTACACTAGTGTTTTTGCTGTTCATTTTGCCACAGGATCAAGGCTTATCATCAAAGAGAGGACACATTTCAAAACAAGATTGGAACTTACCTCCTGGTGATAAAAGGGCTTCCTGAGGAGGGGACAGAGTGGGAGAAGAGGGTGTCATTCATGCTGGTGACAGGTCTGGGAGGCCTAAAACAAAGCATCGACAATTAAAAGCCACACACCAACATGGAAAGGGTCCTCCATCTCTCTAGGAAAGGGACTAGAGAGATGGAGCTTTATTTTGTACAGGACCAACCACGAAACTTCAACTTTTCAAACTACACTCATTAAGTACTTTGTTATGGATTGAACTGTATCCTCCTCAGTAACACAGAGTCAAGTCCTGACCTATCTTTCACCCTTTATGACCTTGTTTGGAATACAGTCTTTGAAGATGCTATCAGTTAAGGTGAGGTCATACCAGAGAAGGACAGATCCTCGTCCAATATGAGTGATGTCCTTTAAAAGGAGAGACACAGACACAGAGGGAAGGTGGCCATGGAGGCAGAGGTTGAAGTGATACATTTCTAAGTCAGGGAATGACAAGGTTTCCAGGAACGACCAGAAGTTGGTAAGAAGCAAGAAAGGATCTTCTCTCCCACCATGGCATCTTCAGAGAGTATGATACCTTGATCTGATACCTAGATCTTCAACTTATAGCCCCCAGAAGTCACAGTACATTTCTGTTGTTTTGAGCCACTTTATTTGTGTTAGAACTTTTGGCTGTCTTTTAGGAAATGAATAGATCTTTTATAGTCACATAACTTCTGAGAACACATCATCTCAGTTGAACATGGTGAGAAAGGTCTCCGGACACCACAGGAATGGGTATCCAGGGGCTTTATGCACTGGCACTTCCTTCCGTCGTATTCTCTAATGGCACGAGGATGGCGAGGAGGCTGTCTGCATGCACTGCTGGATCAAGGCAGAACCTGTGAACACTCGATGATTAGTAGAATCTACAGAGTGCCTGAGACTGGGAAACCGCTAGTCTGTGTCCAACAAGGCCATTGCTCCTCTTCCAATGGGACCAGTCTGGGGAGATCCTGAGTTATATCTGGAATACTGCAAAATCATAGTGTGATTTACTTTTTGTTCTTAGTGGAGACATGGTTAAGCTCCATAAGGATTTATTAAGCTGATAGCTTCTGGGTGATTCACATGGCAATATGTGTGGTATAAGACATACTATGAAGCTCACTTTTTTTAACATGATGAGAAAAGACAGGCTTCCATATTCCCAAGAATTTCCCTTGGCTCTTACCACCTACTCTATCCTGTCAGTCACCTCTGCCTTCTTATTTTCATTCATCCTGTCACTCTTATCACTAATGTTTTGATTGGAAAATAATGTTTTGATTAGAAACAATAGTTTCAATTTAAAAAAAATAGCGAGATTCTGATCTCATCTCTAAGCAAGTTTTAGTTTCTCTCTTTTCTTGCCAGTAAGATATCCCATGGCGGGCTAAGCCCCAGTGGCATAGTGGTTGAGTGCAGGACTGTGGCCCATTGGCTTGGCAGTTCAAATCCAGCAGCAGCTCTCCGGGAGCAAGGCTGGGTAGCTCCTACAACCACCAGAGGGCAGCGATGCCCCTCCCCAAGAAAAAAACAAAATAACAACAAAAGATATCCCATGGCAAGACAAGAAGGATTTAGAATCCAGAAGATGAGGCTGATGGCATAGCTGGGCATCATTCTGAGATCAGAATGTTGACTTTGTAATAAGTCTCTACTTGAGTTCCACAGTATATTAGGTACTTTAAAAACGAGAAGTTGGAGCAGCCTTCGGAATCTATTTATGCTCACTTGATTAAAAATTAAGTTTGCAAATGATGCCATCTTTATTTTAGGAAACCAAAGTAAGTTGGGATTCTGTAATTCTGTAAAGAAGGGAAATTTATTTAATCATGTTGACTTATGGACACTAAGGACACTATGCTATGCAGTCTTAAAATGTTGACATAATATACAAACTCTTGTAGACACTCTGCTTCTTAGGACGTTGTACAGGACTGTTTTCTAAGGTTTTAAAAGAAACAGTCTTGGTTGGATGACCAAATCACAGGGTCACACATAGATACACACATTCACAAAAATACCTATTTCATTATTAAAAAATAAAATCAAAGAAAAAAATTGGTTCACTGTTTCATTTACTCTAACCAGTTTAACTCAAGTTCTGAAACTACCTTTTGGTTTTGCGTGAGTTACCTTGGATGTAACTTTGATACACATGAGCAACATCATGCTAGATTAAAACAAATTCTTCCTTGAAGAGAATCTCACTATTTAAAAAGAATCACGCCAATCCGTTCTGAATTATGTAAGGTTAGGGAACATCAGGGAAACATCTTCATTGTAGCTTTGCAGGGTTGGGAATATAATTTATTTCACATTTGTGGTTTCCATTTTTTTTCTAATCTTTTTTGGCTTTTTTGGGGGGGGCATCACTGCCCTCTGGTGGTGGGAGTAGGAGGCTCAGTCTTTGCTCCTGTGGAGCCGCTGCTGGAATTGAACCTCCATCCCAGTGGGCTGCAGTCCCGCACACAACCACTATGCCACAGGGGCTCAGCCCTGGTTTCCATTTTTATGTCAATTTCTTATCTTGTGCTATTGCCAGGAAATGAGAACACAAGTGGATGTAGTTATCTGTCAGGTTGTGTGTGTGTGTGTGTGTGTGTGTGTGTGTGTGTGTGTGTTTAATCTAACCTGGTAAGTTTACTGCATTTTAACCTGGTGACTGCCTGCAAAGTGAAATGGCAGCTTTTCATTATGAGAAAATGCTCATTAGGAGACTCACAAAGGCTGATAATGGCCCCAAAGGGTGTCTTCTAAAGGGACTGAAGTTGAGTCCTCCATAATTAAATGGTAACTCTCTTGAATTAGTGGGTCACATTGGGAATTTTAAACATATTGATCCTTATGTAAGAATATTAAAAATAGCTCCACAAGACAGGGTAAGGCACAAGGAGGGGCCTTTTATGAAGTTCCCTTTCTGGACAAAACCTCCTGAACCATTAAGGTGATTCTGACTTGTGGCACCCTCCTGGGTTGCAGAGTAGAAATGTTCCATAGGGGTTGTCCTGCCTGGGATCTTTACAAAAGCCAGTCTCCAGCACTTTCTTCTGTGGTGCTGCTGCTTGGCTTTGAATGACTAACCGTGGTCAGTAGTCAGAGGCATGCAGGAACCTCCCTTCTGTGCCTCTTAACCACTTATAGTCAAGAGGATACATCTTCCTAAGTGCATTAAGGAAATTGGGTTACTTACCAAGTATCACTTTGGGCAGCAAAAAATTGGATAGAATAAAGACCATTAATCATATTAACTTTTATAAGCCATACAGCAGTTAAGAACAAATGCCCAAATACCACAATATCATCGACCGATCCTTTCTACTTAAGGAGCAATTTATGACTGGAGGCATTCTTTATGTATGTGTGCAAAATCCCTTGGATATAGTAAAATAAAAACATTTTGAGTGTGATAGGGTTCATTCCCATCTTTAAGGGTGTGTGGTATATGTGTGATTGTGGGATTACCTTAAAACCCAAACCAAACTTACTGCCATTAGATGGTGCCTGACTATTACAGGATATGGTGTCTGGGGTCTTAAAAGCTTGAAGTCAAGCAAGCAACCATCTAGCAGGGAAGCAACAAAGCCCACGTGGAAGAAGCACGCTAGTCTATATGATTGTGAGGTGTTGACAGGAAAAATACAATCTCATTGAGGTGATGAGAGGGGTCAAGCTAGAGACCCAGAACCCACCCATGGATAATTGGATGTCCCTGTAAAATGGGGCTGCATGGAAGAGAAAATGCGCATTCTTCAATCCTTCCTTTCCCCACTACTGTGGTCTCAGTCCCAGCTTGCGATTCATGTCAGACTGGTGTACAGACACTGGCACAGACCAGAACTTTCAATAGACAGAATTCAGGAAAGACAAACTCCCTCAGAAACAGCAATGGGAGCAATGATTCCAGGAGAACAGGGGAAGAGAAGGGTGAGGAAAGGAGGAAGGAGAATAGATAGCAGAATAACACCACTCAGGGGAAGAATAATAGGTGAAGGGTATAAGGTATGTATCAATAATAGCAATACATAATATATTAAGGGGTCTTAGGGGTGGCAAGTTGGAGGATGGAGGGAAAAGGGAGGAGCTGATATTGAAGGACTTAAGAAGAAAGAGAATGTTTAGAAACTGTTGATGCCCAATTACATGCCCGCTTGAGATAATGGATGTATGGTTTGTTATAATATATGTAAGAGCCCCCAATAAAGTGAATGATTTCAAAAAAACAAAAAAAAATGTAGTGTCATTTAATTGAATCTGATGATAGGGCAAGGTAGAACCACTCCTGTGTATTTCTGAGACAGTAATTTTTTATGATCACAGAAGGCCTCATCTTTCTGTAAATATTCTCCAGATTTAGTGTTTTTTATTGTATCTATTTCTACAAAAGTATCTATTGTATCTATTTCTTTTTTCCTCCCCCCCCCCCGCCGCATTGCATCTATTTCTAATCTATTATTGTATCTATTTCTATACCCTGGTGAAAGAGTGCTCGCAGGGTGAGCAGTTTGAAACTATCAGGAGCTCCAAGGGAGACAGGACTTTTCCCTCCAGTAGAGATTACAGTCTCAGGAACTCGCAGGGGCAGTTCAACCATGTCCCACAGGGGTGCTGTGTGTCGACACAGACTGATGGCACTGAGATGTCTACTTTTATAATGTTCACTCACACTGTTGTCATTTTCCATACATACAAGTTCAAATAGAAATTTTAAGTAAGCATTGAACATATTTACTGACTATTAAGTATTCAGGTATAAGCTATCTGTTTTTATCTATATCTTATAAAAATTTTGACTGCTTAAGATTAGATGTAATTTCTAATAGAAGAGTTGTATCACCTTTAAATATAAATCAGCAAACAAGATGTAAAAAGAGTATGTAATGTTTGACATTAAATAGCATAAGGCTTCATAACATTATATATATTTCAGGAGTACAGAGGACATACTAAGCATCCTTCTCTTAAAAACATCTGTATAATGTGCTATCTGGGTAGTGTCTTATGAGAATTTGTTCTATGTTCACAACGAAACACTTCTCCTTTGTAGTAACAAAGAAGAAAACTCCTTTGAGTCTAAGCTATAACAATTCTGTCCTCAGTTCAGTGAGCACATGACTTAGATAGTATGCTCACCAGTGCTGCTAAAGCTCACTGCTTCTTCCTGTTGTGTATGAACTTATCCACATGCGTAAATCACATCCCCAAAGCAAGCTGTGGCAGTTACATATTCTCCTGTCAACTAGCAAAGGGGTGGAGTCTGCCCTGTCAATCAGGCCTATATGTGGGGATGGCTTTCTCCTGAGGATTCTGGGAACTTCTGTATTCTTCCCTGAAGGCCGGAGACACACTTTGCTTGCCTTCCTGCTGATAAACCACATGGAGACCCCTGATGGAACCAGGGTCCTGAAGCTGGAGGAGCCACATGGAGACCCAGGCCAGTGCTTAGATGCTTCCACTGCCACTGCTCCACAAGACTTTCCATCCACTGGTCTAAGATCTTCCCACATTTGGCATCATCACAAGTTGTTCTGTGAGTCTGAAGAGGGAATGATAGACTGGTATAGAATATATAGACCAATACTGGACTTAAGGACTTGATCTAGACTTGGCTGGGATGTTTTCTTACTATAAAATTACTCTTTGATATAAAATACTTTATTATATGCAAACGAGTGTTTATGAATCTGTTTCTTTAGTCAACCTGAACTAACATACAAGCTCACTGCCATCAAGTTTATTCTGACCCATAGAGAACTTACAGGACACAGTGAAACTATTCCCTAGCATTTCTGAGACTGTAGAATTTTTACAGGAGCAGAGAGCCTTCTCTCCTGTTGTGCATGAACTTATCCACCTGTGTAAATCGCATCCCAAACCAAATCCACTGCCATCAAGTTTATTCTGACCCACACAGGCCTTGTAGACAGCGTGAAACTATTCCTTGGGCTCGCTGAGGCTGCTAAAGTTTTACAGGAGCAGACTGTGTCCTCACCTACAGTCCACTGGTAGATTCAAAACGCTGACCTTTTGGGCAACAGCTCAATGCATAAACCACTGCATAGATTGAGACACTGTTATGAACATAGGTGACCGTGTGTAAAGAATAGCACATATGTGGTTGGTACTGCAATGAAAAGATGAAGAAACAAATTTTTGCGAGTGGACAAACAAGGGAAATGTCATTAAGAAGAGCCACAACTAGAAAAAATATTTTTATGACTCTGGATGTTTCTAAAGAATATCCTTTTATATGTCAACCCTAGGTTTGTTAGTAAAGTTTCTCACTGCAAGCAAGTTTTCACTGCCTCTGATTCAGATTTTTATGCTTTGAGTTATATTTGGGATAATAAATTAAGGGAACTATTTGGGGGCAGGAGAATAATGGACTTTCAAAGTTTTCACTTGTCTTATTTTGTTATTTAGCACTGTATATGAGTGGTAACATGGCTAATGATAAACTAGCATGTTATGAAATGTTAAATATTTTAGTTGAATTTTATAAAAATGCATGCACATCTGGGAGTGTGGCTATTCATTAATTCCAGATATATCCGGCTATGTCTAGATTATGGGGGTATCCTCTTTTGTAAAAGATTACAGCATCCGGTTTTTCTTTTCTTGTTGAATAAGAACCTAAAAAAATCATTTTATTGGGGGCTCGCACAACTCTTATCACAATCCATCCATCCATCCATCCATCCATCCATCCATCCATCCATTGTAGGCCAAGCACATTTGTTGCCTTCATCTTGCTCAAAACATTTGCTTTCTACGTGAGCCCTTGGTATCAGCTCATTTCCCTCCTCCCTTCCTGCTCCCCTCTCCCTCATGTCCCCTGGATAATTTATAAATTATTATTATTTTGTCATGTCTTTCACTGACATCTCCCTCCACCCACTTTTCTGTTGTCTGTCCCCCAGAGAAGAGGTCATATGTAGATCCTTACAATCAGTTCTGCCTTACTACTGCTCCATCGCTCAGTCTCTCCACTCTCACCACTGGCGCTGAGGGACTCATCTGTCCTGGATTCCCTTTTGTGACATTTATTTTTTATTTAGGTGACCTTCCTGATAATTTAGGATAGGTAACTGAGAAACGTATTTTAATGAAATGTCTTAGAAGACCCTTTTCCCTGCAAGGGACAGGGATAACTCTTCAGAGACATAGCTTCCATAGGTGGAAGACATTTCCTGCATACAACGTCAATAAGTTGATATCTTACATCAGTTACATTTTAAAATGAAGACATTCACCTTGAAAAATATACTTTTTCTGAGTAGGATTTAGGATTTTGATCCAGTGATTCTTTGGGGAATTTGGTTTAATAGAGAGCTTTTGCACACTTGTTAGGGAGTCGTGAATTGGCCATGGAACCCACATGCAAAGTCTGTTGGGCAGCTACTCCCCTCAGCTAACTCAGTGACCAATGCACCAGATCACATTTCTCCCATAAATGAATGTTTCAAAATCATTCCTCATGAGTCAACTGACTACCTCACACGCGCACACGGACAGGGTGTTAGGCCCTGTGAGGTAATACCGTGGTGCAATTTCCTTCACAGCACCTCACTTTGTGGGAGTGGGAGGCAGCACCCTCATTCTGTTCTGCTGGAGGTGTCTCGGGCTGGGCAGCTCACACCCCTCTATCTCTATTGCCCTGGGCGGCTTCCATGCTGCTCTGAGCAGAAGCTAGCAGGGCTGGCGAGAGAGACTTGGGGCCAGAGCACAGGAAGGCTCTCACTGAGCTTGTCTTCATTCACTGGCACTTTAGAGAAGGGCTTTAATTGACAATGGAAAGGGAAACCAAGACTCTATTAGTCACCCTTCCTCCAAAGGTCAGAGTCAGGAAAGGGTTTGCATGACAGAGTCTCCTGACAGTGGTTGTTCCACTGGGTACCACCAGATATTTTGTCTCTCTTTTGCTCAGGTTTATTTTAAGACATATTTAGAGGTGCCCTTTCCAAGGATAAATTAACTACTCTCTCCAGAATTTGTTACATGATGCACACACCCACGCGCATTGTTGGAACACAAGAACTGTGTGAGGTGCTGGGCCTGAAGCTTCTGGAGTGTGGGAGGAAGGTACGAGGAGATCCCCCTCTGGACTACCTCATTCAAATTCACATGCATGAAGCAGAGTTTCCACCCATTCAGCTGGGGCTGCTTTGAGGGTCTTTCTCATGGACCTCGTGGCCCAGCCTTCAAAGGATGCCACTGGGGGTTAAAAGTAAACCAACCAACCAAATAAAATAAGTTCTAGGGTTCTGGAGGATTTAAAATGGCTCACACTGAGGAAGCATGAAGCAAAGACCTTTGCCAGGTGAAGCTGAAAGCATACGGGCTGTCAAGGTGTCAGGTGCCTGAAAACTCCTTGACCATGGCCAATACACAGGTGTGCCAAGGCTGTTCCCACCCGCATGTTCTCCCTGTGCTCCGTCCACCTCTAGGTGAGTTAACTCAGCAGCAAAGGAGCAATGCTACTGCTATGACTTCACTCTTTTTTTTAAACCCATATATTTAAAAATCAGTTCCTGACAAGCGACCGGACATGAAAGTGGTGATGATCCAGCCTGTGTAAGTAAGTGACCCTTGTCACAACTCGCCACTCATGCTGGAGCTACTCACACGATGTGCGCCAGGTTGAGGGGTTTCTCGGGCTGATCAGGGAACATGGGGTGCAGGGGCTCTCGACTGGAAGCACAGCTCAGGGACTTGCTCAACGCATTTGTTAGCTTCTTGGCAGGGGATTTCTGGAGAGAACAAGAGAAGCAGGCATGATAAAAATGACATGCTAGTGTAACACCCTGTCATATGCATTGCTTTTCTTACTGGGGAGGCATGCATTCCTTCATTCAGGAAATCCTTTTGAGTCACTATTTTAAGATGGGAGAAGAGACCCGAGGATGGACTCCCCCCAGCATTCCAAAGAAAACCAAATCAAACCAAATCCACTGCCCTCAAGTGGGTGCAGACTCCTGGTGATCCTGTCAATCCATAGGGGGGGCAGACAACCTCATCTTTCTGGTGGGTTTGAAGGGCACTTACTTTGCAGACAGCATCCAGTGCTTGCCCCACAATACCCTAGGGAACCCTTTCTTTTGTCTTCGTGGACTGCTCTGAGACTATAGGCAAGGAGGTTGCCTCACTGCTGGTGGCAGTGTGTTGAAACAAGCCCTCCTACTGCTTGGCATTAGCAAGCGCTGAGACAGAGGCAAGCACTTCCTGTGCTTGTGCTCATGGGCGGGGACTTCCTGGATCAGCAGGAGTCCTGGTGACAAAAACTCAGCAAAACCACTGCCATTGGGTGGATTCCAACTTAGTGCGACCCCACAGGACAGAGTAGAACTGCTCCTCTGGGTTTCGGAGACTCAGTCTTTACAGCCTCATCTTTCTCCTACAAAGCAACTGCTGGGTTTGAACCAACAACCTCTGGGTTATCAGCTTGATGTTTATAACCCCAAATACCATGAAGGAATTCCAGAGAGAGGATGCAGCAACTGCAAAGAAAGAAAGAAAGAAAGAAAGGAAGTGACCCCCACACCAAGAGAACAGCAGGAGGCCAACCATCAAGGTTCTTATGGCCACATAAAGGATGGTGGCTGTTAGCGGGGGCAGAGGAAACTACTGGGACCTTTAAGTCACAGCGATGACACAATCAGACCCAATTCTAGAAGCACTGCTCTCACTTAAGGACAAGAAATGAGTTGGGAGGGCGTATTAGAGTGGAAGAAGGTTGATGAACAAGGGCTTTTGAGAGAATCCAGGTGGAGCGTGTTCCGGATGTGGTGAAATGTATCCGGTATGAAGCAAATGTGGAATTTACATCTGAGTCTTTAGAAGGTAAATTCAGTGTTCTGTTTTGCACCTCCACTCCACCCTGCCACTCCCACTCCCACCCTAGAGCACTAGTGCTCTCATTTAAGTTGGTAGAGCAGTTCTCTTAAAATTTCACATCCAAAATGGTGAAAGTGAGTCTAGCAGTGAAATATATCTTTACCAGATCTTTCCCTTCTGTGAGAAATCATCTTTAATTCTGGCAGTTCTCTTCATTCACAGTCCCTAACTGCTATCACCCTGAAGTTGCTTTTATTCTCATTCTTTAAAGACTCACTAAAAATGACAATGGAATATGACTGGCCTTCAAACACCAATCCTCCAGGATTTGGGGTAGGACAAGCTTGAAGTTTTCTAACATGTTAACAAGAAGCAAGCATTGTTTCCTGTTTTCTATATTAAACTCTGTTCTATGACCCACGTTACCCTCTGTCTTCAGCACGCGACATTACCAAGAGTGAGTGCAGGGCACTGGCTGGCATGGGGCCCTTTCGGGGTATGCTGCCTTAGAGAAAAGCTGGTACTTGGAACTCAGATTCTGACAGATGAAAACAGGGCACTTACATGAGATCTCAGTTCCTAATAATAATTCTTAGGAAGCACACTCTGATTTAAAGTGCACATTCTGACCATTTTCTTTTTGTAAAAACCAATCAACTAAACCTTCAGTGGTTATAGGTTAATTTTAAGTATAATAAACTAGATGTGGCAGTCATGTGCTTATGTTAATTTTATGATTGAAATGTAGGGGTGGAGTCTAGCCTGTTAATCTGGAGATAGCCATTGAGTAGCCAATGAGGCCTTTATGTGGACATTACTTTCTCCTGAGACTTCTGGGAAATCTCTTGATATTTCCCTCATGCAGATAAGAAGCTGTCCTCCCCAGTTGTTGGGAGTTAGTCTCAGACTTGATTAATCACAGACAAGAGAAGGTGGAAGCGTCCAAGCTGCTGCAGGAGCCGGAGAAGAAGCCACACGGCCTTGCCCTGATGGAGCCTGACCTCTGAAGTTAGAGAAGCCATGGGGAGACCCCTGCCAGCACTGAGTTGCTTCTGCTCCCCCCTGGATGCTGTTGATGGACCCTGAGCCCTGGAAATGAGGAGCCATGAGGGGACCCCTGTCGGTGCTGGGACTCTGTATCCATTGGTCTGTGACTTCATGAGTCTGGTCCCCTGGTATAGACTGGTATCAGGCATAGGGGCTAATATCGGACTTATGACTTTGAACTGGACTGGGCTGGGATGCTTTCTCAGTGTTCCATTCCTCTTGTATATAAACTCTTTTCTTATATTCATATGCGTATCTATGAAATTTGTTCCTCTAGTCTATCCGGACTAACACACTAGAGGAAAGACCGAAGCTTGTTTTTGTCATCAAATCATTCCAAGGGGAAGTGGTGGTAACATGGTTCATGTCCCACACAGAAACACAACCACTACCACCCAAAATAACCTACAAGCAGAACAATACTTTCGAAGAAACAAACGAGCAGCATCACTGGAGCTTAAGAGAGACAAAACACAACAAATATTAAACCATTTGAATTTCAGTCCACTGAAATAGTCTGACTAACTCCTGCCATTGACACAGTGTCCTCTGCCTCTGACCACATGGACACTCTCACTCACTCACTCACTCACTCACTCACTCACTCACTCACTCACTCACATGGCACCTTTAGCAGGCTGGTCATTCAGAAAAGACAATCTGTGAATATAACCACCATCCTCCCACCCCTGCAGAAAATGAAACAAACTATGATCATTGAGCCCATACTCCGCATAATTGTTTCTTCTAAATTCCTCAATCTCGGAATCCCGGAATCCGAGAAGAAAAGAATCCAACAATACATTTTAGCAACTTTCACGGAGAACAAGACAAAACAAGCAATACCTGATCCCCTCTTCCACCTCCACACCCCTCCCAAACACCTTAAGTGACTGTGAAAACAAGGTTATATTCCAGAAGGCACCCGCTGTTTAGTGGTTATGAAATCAGTACTGGATTACATATATTCCAAAAAGTAACATAGTTTGAGTCTTCTTATATTTTAAGTCTCTGGGAGCCACCCTGGGTTCAAAGGTACTCCGTGAGAGTTCTCAGTAAGGCAGGGTGTGGACGGGAGAATGCTAGATCTGAGGTAGAAAGTAAATTACATTCTTCTTTCCATTGCAATCCCTTCCTTTTGGGCACTGCCGCCAGAGCCCACTGTAAGCATGGCGGGGACCTGGCCTTACCCATGATGTGTACTCTTTCATTTGGTGCTGGTTGCTATGGGAGCCTCCGGCATGTCCCCTCCAGAAGCAGTCCTGGCAGAGCTGGTAATTGTGACACTGTTGGCATCGGTAGCGGAATCCCATCATGCTCTCACTGTGGCAGTAGGAACACTCAACTGGATGGAAGACTAAGGGGGGAAACAAAGGGGAAAGGCTTCAGAACAAAGCAATCCCCACCTGGTCAGAAAGACATGCAGAAGAAACCAGAATGAGACAAAAAATACAGCTTAACAGAAATTGCACTTTCCTGCCGCGAGCTATAATTGTGGATGATCTTTGCTGAGAAAATCAGGAAGTTTAGCCATGGAATCTCCACGCTCCTTTCAAGGAGGGTGGGTGGTGGCAGAAGTGACATTGGGATGGGCTATAGGTGTCCTTTCAGCAACACAAATCTCTGAATGCCATGTGTTCTCTCGACTCCCACCTCTTACACTGCAAGAATATAAATTACCCGAGCCTCTGAGTCTTTCCAAAAACCCTACTCTCTGTCTCCAGGAGACCAATACAGCTCACTGAGAGACTCAGAAACACAATGGATGAGTATAACTGAATAACTAGTGGGTGGAGAGCAGAAAGGAGATAACTGGAGACTGGGAGAAAGTGGGGAGGGGGGTTAGGGTGAGAGTGCAAAAACTGGAGGAGAGCACTTGAGTTATTGTAAAAAAACAACAACACCAAGTTGGTAATGAAGGGATGGCTTAATGATGTTGCTTTCGGCTGACAAGGCTCTGGATTTTTTCCTTTCACAAGGCAGGTAGATAGGAATCCCCAAATGTTTAAATGATATGAACACACTTTTACTTCAGATGCACTTAACTTTCTTGGGCATTTATCATGTGACTTATGAAACAAGCACAGTGAAAACATTTGAAATTTGGAGTTAATAAGTGATCACATACAAGTAATTGCTTCATGTTATGATCTAAAGATACTGAAGTAGCAGCAACAACAGTAATGATCCCTGCATGTCTAGCTAGTCACCCAGGAAAAACGAGGATGACTGAAGTGAAGGCAAAGAACAAATTGTAAAAATAAGACATTACTACCTAGAAAATGTATTGTCTTTTTGACAGGTATCATAGCCTCCCCTCTCTGGCTGTTGGAAAAAAGGTAGGTCCTGTGTCTTGTAAAACTGTTGTGGGCTAGCAGCTCAGAAACTCGTCTCTTGCGATGGAACTACTGAGAGAAAAGTCACGACACTACAGCTTTATGGCTGGAAAATGCCTGACTCTAGAACGTAACAGTAATGTGGACACATCCAGTAAGACTATATGATCTGGGCTGAATGCTCTTTGCTTCTGCATATGTATAAAAATAATAAGAGAAAAATCTATGACTAATAGTGATGGCAGATAAATTGGTAAATTCATGGGCAAATGTGATAAAATTCACAGCATTAGATTAATAAGGATGATAAAAGGAGATGCTCAAAGTTCTGAAAAGGGATTAAAATTAATCTAATTTTAGTCTCAAAATATAATTGTGATATTTATAGAAGTTATTATTTTAGTATGAGATTAAGGATAAATTGCTTCTGTTCAAGACTTCAGCAATTTCAGGTTAAATTAAATAAAAAATAAGAACACTTAAAGATTAGATAGAGGCGATAAATTGCCACATATTTAAATGTATTTAGGATTTGTTCTGAATTCCACCTCATATATAAATTTAGGTATGCTAAGGGAAATTAATTTTTATGGTAGTGATTGTTGTGCTGATACATACAAAGAGGATTTTACAAAAGATACATTACTCTTAATTTTTACATAGTTACAACTATTGAAAATATAATATTAGAAGCAGCCAATGTAAGGAGCTATTATCTAATCTTTACGAATTTCCCCACCTTTCTTGACTGAGCATCTATAAAGAATTCACCAGTGTCATGCACACCAATTCTGGAAACTCTGATTCAAAGCAAGTTATAGAAAATGCCACATGGTTTCTTGAGGCTTTTTTCCCTCTCTGGTGACATCACGTTTTAAAGGCAACCCTGAGTTGTGTGAAGTAGGTAATGAGATTTCATAAATTTTTAGAATCAACAGTTTAAGTCCTTATTGGACAGGAAAAGTGGTTAGTACTATCTTAAAGCAGAACAAAGAACTACTAGGTCATCTTCCTAAAGCACAGATACTGGCTTAATAACTGTAGGTCTGATGGTCAAATTTCAGTAAGTAATTTAAAAAGTTGTCTTTGCTTAGTAGTAAGTACTTACCATTTTCCACATTTGCCAGTCGATGCAGAAGGGGCAACCAGACCAGGCACTGGGGGGGAGGGTCAGACATAAGGGTGTCCAAAAACCCATTCAATGTGACTTTTTTCTGTATGCGAAGAAACAAGCAAAAATCAGGAAGGACTAATCTTAGGGAATTGAAATATACATATTTGACACTGAAGAAACAAGGCATTTAATTGAGTCCAGAAGTTGATATATCAATTGCCTTTTATATTTAAAGACACCAAGGACTTTTTAAAAAAATCTCCACTGCTATTCAGTCAGTTTAATCAAACAGAGAAAATTCTGAGAGCGTTATATGTAAAGACACATATGAAAAGATGGGGAAAGATGAAACAGAGATAGGCTCCATAAAATTTACCAAATAATACATTTCTATTATCAGTCAGTCTTCTAAGTTTGTAGAATGACTTCTCCTTCAAACTTTCTCCACTTATGTAAGTGCTAAGTACGTTGTGAATAGTACAGTATATTATACAAGATTGGTGTGATACAGTATGCTTGCCTGTTTGGATGTGTAATGAATTGAACTGCATTCTCTCCAAAATATGTGTCAACTTGGCTTGGCCGTGATATGACCTGGTGTGCTAATTCAATGATAAGAAGACTCAGGTGGGTCACAATACCCTCAGGTTACAGCACTTCTCTAATGTAAAGGGAGCACAGGACAGTGAAATATTTAAGATTGCTCTTGTAGCCATATCCTTTCTTTGGTTAACATCAGTTTCTTTCAGACAATAATTAATGCCAAGGATATTGGTCTGTATGCATTCCATTTACTATTTGATGACTTCCAATTTTCCTAGATTCATACACGATACATTTAATACTCTAGCTATTACTGGATATGTATAGCTTATTTCTCATTTTGAGTTTGTGCCCCGTCAGCAAATGAAAGTCCTCAAAGCATTGCTCTATCCACATGGCCAAGGATGGCTCTCGTAGGAGGAGACAGCTCATGCCAAGGTGTATTTTGAGTGTCTTGCAACCCGAGGGACTAATCTAGGGTCCCTGAATCAGACAAGATTTTCAGGGGTGAAACCCCAGAAGCACGGTCTATTCCTTCTTTCCGGCCTGCTTGTAGTCTGTACGCACTGCTGAAACCTGTCCAGCAGGGCTGAGCCTCCCAGTATGGGATGTACCAGCAGGGGAGCTTCCACTGTCCCAGCCACCCGCAAGCCAACACAGAATAACAAACCGATGGACAAATGGGAGTGTCAGCACAAGAGACCCAGCATAGGAGGGAAGAGTTTTAAACTTAAAAAAATCAAAACTATTTTCTCTTTTATTCATAGATCTTTTTCTCTACAATTTCTCTAAATTCAGTTTGCTTCTTTTTTTATGTACAAAGGAGACGTGTGTGTTTGTGTATGTGCTATCTAATGGAGAAGAAGGAAGGCAGCAGCGAGCTGAGTGGAGATGCCCCGGGGTGATTCTGTGGCTAAGCAATTGCTGTCCTTTGGTTCCACAATTGGCTGCTAACTGAACGGTCAGCACTGGAACCTCCCTCCCATCTGCTCCGCAGGAGGAAGAGGAGGCAGTTGGCTTGTATAAAGATGTACACACTTAGGAATCCAGTGGAGAGTCCTGTCCTACCCTGGAGGGGCACGAAGATTTGGAATCAACACCATACACACGGGTGCCCCCCTCACGCTCCTTTAACACAAAATTATATCACTAAAAAACTATCTTTTCAAAGAATGTCACATTGGATAACCTTGGTCCTTTTCTCATAAAATTGAAACAGTTTGGGATGTCATCATTTGAACGCCCTTGATTATAAATAAGTCAATCATGAAGCACAACAATAAGCAAGTCTTATAACTCTGCTGGTGTTGCTTATTCTTGTATTTCAAATATTCTTCTTCCTTACAAGTAATTGCCATATTGGCTGAAACACTTCTGGCATTTCTAAATACATTATTAGGATTTCAACACTGAAATTTGTCATTCTTGAGGATAGGTAAAAGTTAATATTACAGGACATTCTATAGAGTTTAGATTCTTTTCAACAATGTCTAAGGCATACATCTACATTTCCTTTTGAATATGTAAATCCTATTATGTTACAAAAATCTGTTCTCGCTAATCTTGAGGATTATTTTGCACTGTTAGTGAATTTACTGAGGATTCTAAAACACTCTTCTTAAAAGCTAAGAATTCAGCAATAGATAAAAATTTCCCTATTTCTGTAATTAACTGAATCAACATAGCATGTGTTTACAATTTCTTGTATTAGACCATCTGCACATATGCATATTTGAATTGCCCATATTCAAAACAAAAGGAGAACAATAGCAACATTAGAAATGGAGACAAATGACAAAGTCAGAGTTTGTGATTCAGTCCATTGCACTCACTAGTTATGGGCTTCAAAGGTCAAACAACAAAACATATTTTTCTCATTACCTTATAGAACCATTGCACACAAAGTCAGATCAGTACTGTGAAGTATCATAAAACATAGCAGGCATACATTTAAAATGGAAAAGGCTGGAAAGCATTGATGTTGGAAAAAATTAGGCAAAATATCAACAGTCATTAAAAAGTTAATTTCAGTACAACCCCCAGGACCCCAAAGAATAACTGGGTGTTGTGGGTACTTGGGTGCTTTCATAGGACAGCAATTAAACTTTTTGAAGACACAGAGATGACTAAGATAGGAAACTTGATATCTCCTGATGAAGGCTTCTTGAAGAAAAAGTTACATTTAGACAAGAAAAAGGAGTTAGTGGGGTGAAATCCTGCAGAGGATTCTCAAGACAGAGAAAACAGTACCAGCAAAGGACTAAACACTCCCCAACCCATCACTGAATAGGATGTGTGACGGAAAAGACTATAGTGGACTCCACTTGAGGAGGAAGATTTGGCAGGAGAAGGCAAGAGAGGCTCACAGAGCCTTGAAAACAAACTCGAGTAACAAGGAAGGATGTTAAGGAGAATGGTGTGTGGGTGTTGGTGGAATGAGCGTGGAAGAGAGGATCTGCTTTTGTTTTCCCCGTTGTTTCTGTGCAGTCTGAGGACTCCAGAGAATTTAGAATATGATGTGATATGTAACAAATAATCAAAGGCTCAAACAAACAAATAAATCTAGAGAGAAGAGACTAGTTTGGAAATGTAGTCTAAGCTAGTTGCGACAAACAGTCCAGGCAATAGATAATGAAGAGGAGATGGAGTGAAGTACTTGCTGGATGGTGAGATTCGTGGGGGATCATGATTGATGGGAAGCTCTGGGTAAAGAAGAGGATGCCACCAATTCCTAAAGGGCATGCTTTAGTTGGGGAGCGAGATAGAGAGGCTGGCACTAGAGTACCAAAACTTGCTTGGGGTAGGACAGTAAATGGCCCGAAAGGTGTCCTGACTGAAGCAGAATTAGCAATCAGCACCTCAAACTTTCCCTTACTGGTTTGTACCTCAAAACAGAATGGATAGATTCTTACACAAATTCATGACCCTAAAACATAATGTTAACCTGGGTGTTATCGCAACACAAATTCATGCAAGGAGTAGTGACTTTCTTCCATCCATGCTACTTTGTTCTCAGATTTTGGGATCCTAGTGGCCATGGCTCAATAATTTAAGATGATCAAGAAGAGAAGGGAAGGTCTTTTTAGCTACCCATTTCCTAGTACTGGAGAAAATATCAGAATGGCTAAGAATAGGGGAGTAAGAGTCAGAAAGAAGAATGACTAAGAGTAAGGACTCTAAGTAGATAGAGATTAGCGTGTATCTTGGCCTTATTGCTACCTACTGCCTGTGTATTTTTGCCCAAGCCAGTTTACAAGCTAAGGCTCCATTTATGCACTGTAAAATAGAAACACTACTGGCATCTCCCTCGGGGACTAGCAACCCAAACCAAACTCACGGTCACTGCAGCTCCACAGGACTGAGTAGACTTGCCCCAGAGGTTGTTCCTGAGGCTGTAAATCTTTACAGCAACACTGACCGTGTGGTTAGAACCCCAATGCATTCTCCACGGTGCCCCCAGAGCTCGTTTGGCGGGTTCTGAGGAGCAGTATATGGTGTAATGCTACATCATGATCATCATGGGTCTGAAGTCATTGGAAACATTTAACAGACAGAAGATATGGTTCTACTCAAAGTTTTGTTCTATTATTAAATAGTTGGGAAGACTGGGGTACATTATTGGACCTCTTTGACCCTCGTTCATCAACATAAGGTCATAGTTGGGAAAGAAAACATATTGCTTGGTTCCTCCCTTTATAGCAAAGACCTAAAAGCAGTTCAAGCAGTTCCACTTCGCAGACTACCGGTTGAAAAATGTAAGCTGTAGAAAAAAGAGTCCGTGATGTGTGTGTGGGAGAAATCCGTTCTGAAGAGGACAGGGCTCTCACCTGCTGTGAGAAGCAGGATCGGGCGGACTGTTCTGTGTAGCCGAACGAAGGCCCTTCAAAGACGGCCGTGGGGAGTCTGAGAACTTCTCGCAGGAACTGGTCGTACCGCCCGTAGACCATCACCCCGCTGGAGTCCGAAATCATCGAGAAAATATCTGGTGGAAGGAAAAGAAATGGCATTTATTTCCTCATCACACAAGCACTCACGACCAATTCAGGACCTGACGTGTTCGCTGCCAAGCTCGACAATGACAACAAAGGCATACTGTACTATGAATACACTGTTCATGTAAGGACAGAATGATAAATGTATCATTTACTTAATGACAGCCATTTTGACGTGGAAATATCTTAGACACGTGTTTTCTCTGTGTCTTTGTTTGTTTTAATGATTCTGGAATATAGCATTCACTAGTAGTAGTTTATAGAAATCAATCTATTATGTCATCTCATTAGATAAGGTACAGAAATGATCTTCTTTTAAGGGCAATTAACTCATCAGGAGTACTTTTTATATGTATGAGAAATATGTCGACCTCACATGACACTCACAAGGAGAATTTTACTCTAATTTGGGGCTTTACGTGTCCCTGTTTATATGACTAACCAGCTAGTTAGCCACCTATATGATCACTACAATCCTTGGATATTGGCTTAAGATATTTGAAAAATGAAAGGCACAATGTGGGTAAGAATGTAACTAGAACCCTTGATTAACTTCTTACAGAAGCAGAAAACTTTCTTATAAATCATGGTGTGCTGGTTGAAGCTACTTGATTTATGGGGAAGGGTCTTTTTGGCTCAGGCAGTGAAGAAGCCAGCCTGGCCTTGTGAATGAACAATGAGGCAAAGAGGCAAAGTCAGGGTCCCGGAACAGTCTCTGTAGAGCTACAGGCTTCCGTTTCCGCCTGTGTGCACTTAATGAATATTAATGACATAAATTCCCAAGGTACTTTATGAGTCCTCTGTGGAAATCACCATTGGAATGCAAAGGTTTGCCATAAGATAGTTTATCACCATGCTAACAAGATTGTCACTAGGCCAGCTAGGCTACTGCGATCAACTGGTATCAGTTCCACGTGCTACCTCATTTGGGGTTTAATTTTTCAAGGTCAAAATGTAATTTAGAGCCAGTTTACTTTTATGCCCTGGTCAGATGTTAAAGCGTAACGCAGGCCTTTACTGGATTGTGTTCTGAGAAGATGCACGGACTCTCGCTTTCCTGACATCCTCAAACCATGAAACGTGGTGAGAAGGGATTCCCACTGTGTTAGCCTATTAATCACGAAACTAGAGAATTTGTCTATGGTCAACCAAATTCATGTTGTTTTCCTACACCTTCACAATGCTGTTTACTTAGTGGATTTTATCTCTTACAATTCATTTTGACTAGTAAAAAAAAATATTGCCAACAGCAAATTATAAAGAGAAAACTCTTCTGTAATTCCAAATATAAAAGATTAAGAACTGCCACTCAACAGGGAAGAAGGGAGTCTAGGGGAAGCAAATCTTATCTAATACACTTTAATGCCGCTTCATTTTGCAGGAAGGTTGTTGGCTGTAATTGGCTGTCTTGGCTATATTTCAGACCTTGATTTTCTAGGTCAGGACATGGTCATTCTAATCAAGTCACTCAGGCTTCTCGGTTCGTCCACTGAAAGAAATTAGACAACATTTCCTTTTCTTTTAAAAAAATCATTTTATTGGGAGTGCTTATAGTTATTATCACAATCCATCTATCCATCCATTGTGTGTGTGCCAAGCACACTTGTAAATATATTGCCATCATTTTCAAAGCATTTCCTTTCTTCTCTAAATTATTTTATTGGAGGTTCTTACAGCTCTTAAAACAATCCATACATCTCTTGTATCAAGCCCATATGTACATTTGTTGCCATCATCATTCTCAAAACATTTTCTTTACTGGAGCCCCTCTTTTTTTTTTTTTTTTTTGATTGGGGGCTTGTACAACCCTTACCACAACCCACAAATACATCCATGTGTCAAGCACATTTGTATATTTGTTGCCATCATTATTCTCAAAACATTTTCTTTCTACGTGAGCCCTTGGTATCAGCTCCTTATCCACCCCCCTCCACTGCGCACCCTCCCTCATGAGCCTTTGATAATTTATAAATTTAAAATGCCCCACATATCTTACACTGACCACTGCTGCCCTTTACCCACTTTTCTGTTGCCCATCCTCCTAGAAAGGGGTTATATGTAGATCATTATGATCAATTCCCCTTTTCTTCCCCCACCTTCCCTTGCCCTCCTGGTATCTCTATTCTCATTATGGGTTCTGCGGGGTTTCTCTGTCCTGGATTCCCTGTGTTGCTAGCTCTTATCTGTAGCCGTGTATATGCTCTGGTCTAGTCAGATTTGTAAGGTAGATTTGGGGTCATGATAGTAGGGTGGGGGGGGGCGGCGAAGAAGCATTAAATAGCTAAAGGAACGTTTTATTTTTCATTGGTGTGATACTGCACCCTGACCAGATCATCTCTTCCTTGTGACCCTTCTGTAAGGGGAAGTCCAATTGTCTACAGATGAACTTTGGGTCTCCACTTTGTGGAGACTCTTCCCTCATCACATTGATAAGATTTTTTGTTCTGGGTCTTTGATGCCTGATACTTGATCCCATCAACACTCCCTAATCACATGGGCTGGTGTGCTTCTTCCATAGGGCCTTTGTTGCTTCTCAGCTAGATGGCTGCTTGTTTCAAGCCTTTAAGAACCCAGATGCTACAGCTTTTGATTGCTGGGCACCATCAGCTTTCTTCACCACATTTGCTTATGCACCCATTTTAGTTAACGTTTTTAATCAGAGCAAATGTAGGATAGGAACTTCCACAGTGACTTTTGACCTACTCAAAGCCAATATGAACCTATATGTCTTAATTGTCTTGCTGTATGATAGCAAACTCAGATTACTGGGATAAAGGGAAAGCAACTTTTAGTGGCCACTCATTGTTTACAAGAAGAAAGCATAGGATTTTGAGGAAACTGCTAACAGAATATACATGTAGGATCGTGTTTGGTACATCACATGCCATACAGAGATGTTAATTGATGCTGTTCACACGCTGCTTTATTCTGCATCGAGTTCATCTTAGGCTTGCTTCCTCGATGTGATCATCCTAGGGGAGTTCAGATCATCCTAAAAACAGCCTTGTGCTTGTTTATTGTGCTCCGTATACGGATAGCTCCCTAGAAGGACTTAAAACCCTGGACCGACTCAACTAACATGAACTTGGCGCAGACTGAGTGCACAAACTGATGCAGGTCACAAAGTAAAGATAAGTCGGTGCCGAGTTCTTGTCCTCTAAGGAGGTCCCATTGATACATACAACTGCCAGAGACGCGCTTACCTCCCACATACAGAACATGACCTTTCAAACATCGAGATTTAACTGAGGCCATCATAGATGCATAGGATGAAGTGGGGGAGGGAGGGAGGGAGTCAGGGAAGTTCTCCTTCACAGCCATGGGATTTGGACCAAGTGACGATTTGAGATGACTGAGGCACACCCGGAGAAGCCCTGGGAATGCAGTGGGTTGCATATTGGGTCTGCTAAGGCAAAGGTCAGTCGCTTGAGACCGCCAATGGCTCCTTGGGAGAAAGATGGAGCTCTCTAGCTCCATAAAGAGCTACAGTCTCAGAGACCCACAGGAACGGTCTGCTCTGTCTTGTATGGTTGCCATGAATGGGAATCAAGTAGATCAGTGGTTCTCAACCTTCCCACGGCTGGGGCACTTTCAGACAGTTCTGCATGTTGGGGTGACCCCCTACCATGAAATTATTTTTGTTGCTACTTCATAACTGTAATTTTGCTACTATTATGAATTGGGCGACCTATGTAAAAAGGTCCTTCAAGCCCCAAGTTGAGTACTGCTGAACTAGATGGCAGTGAGTTTTCAGTGAGAGGCATAGATGAAGAGTCAACTTTAGGGTACAGGGTTAGGGCTCTCATAGGCATGTCAAAGAGTCTCATGCCCTCTGGGATCTCCAAGCAGTCCACTGTGGCAGGGGCCGTGAAGCACGTACAGTCATGGGGGCAGGAGAGAGCGCTTGGACATCTCTCATGAGGAGTTTAGATTGTGTATGGAAGACTATGGGAAGATACCGAAGATTTTAAAAGCCGTCAGTGAGTTAGAAACCTTGCAGTGGGCACAGGTATGGGGGAAGACTGGGCAGTTCAGTAATGGAGACTGAAGATTTGACAAGGTAGTTATCAGCACGATGGCCTTGTAACCAAACAATCCATCCTGAGAAGCTTTAGTATGGCAGACACCAGTCAGCGTTGCATTCAGAACCCCTGGAGAATTTTAGGCTATTCACGAGCCCTCAGATAGAGGTTTAAGCAAGAGTCCTAATCAATTGAAACACCAGCTTATATTTGGGTCAGGGCATTTTTGACAGAAAGGGGGGTGTTAAGCTAGCTGATATTTAGGTGTCTGTTTTATACAATGGCGAGCCCAACCATTTATACCACAGGCTGTGCTTGGGATGTCTCCCGTGCTTGTCTAATCAGTGCTAGGCAGATCCAGTTTGCTATGCCCTGAATATTGGAAATTCTGGTGCCACATTGGCTTGTTGTCTCTCTGAACACATTTCAAAACAAGTTTTAGAAATATCAGCTTTAGAATTTGTTGTTTTCTACTTTTGAAATTTCTGAATTATTTTCAGCCAATTATCCTTGCTCTGTGCTTGTCAACAATACAAGATGATTTGGAACAAACTAAACATCCTTCATCCCTACCCACTCCCCCCACCAACACCACCAAAAAAAAAATAGAGAAAGTGCCAAACAATAACAGCTGGCATGTTGGGTTAAAGCGAATTAGAAAGATCTAAAGAAGGGGAAAAACAAATCCTGAAACATCCCATATCCTTTCATTTTGCTTTTTCTTATTACAAAAGCAATGCAGAAAATCATTACCTGCAAGCTAGCAAATAAGGACTATTTAAACCACCCATAATCCCTTTCAGAAGTCAGCCACTGCTGCCAGTATGCTTTTCCCCTTATTCTTCTTCACATTTGCTTTTTCATGCACTAATTATCAGTGCATCTACAAATACCAATGCCTAAAGATTTTAAATTTGACTAACATTTTGGAGCAATTCCTCTAACCAATTTGCTTTCAGCTAAATTGCTTTTGCTTTTAGATAAATTGCTTTTAACCAAGTTATGTGGAAACCAGGAAAACCACTTTCCTTGGATTAACAGGAATTTGGATACCTAAGTACACAGTTGAGTACTTAGGAGAAAGGACCAAATCATATAGCTAGATCACTATGAGTCTACAGAACTGTGACATCCCAAAGCTTGTTTCTGGGCACCAGAAACTTGGTTGACCTCTAAATAGATCTCTTGCATCAGATGCCTCTTTCGGTGTCCTGGGAAAGGCTTACTTTGGGAGAAGGGATCGGATATGGAAATTCTGGTGCCACATTGGCTTGTTGTCTCTCTGAACACATTTCAAAACAAGTTTTAGAAATATCAGCTTTAGAATTTGTTGTTTTCTACTTTTGAAATTTCTGAATTATTTTCAGCCAATTATCCTTGCTCTGTGCTTGTCTGGTGCAGTACTAGGTATACTTTTTTTTTTTTTTTGCTTTGAGCTTCTAACTTTAAAGAGAAAGCTCCTAGACTTGCAAAAGGACTGATAAAGATGGATAAAGGTCTGATTTTAAACTCTTTAGTTAGGTCTTCAGTTTTGGGATCATGCAGACATTTTCAGTCGTCTTCCTAACATGTACAGTTTCAGGAATTGTAGTCTCACTTCAGAGGCTGCCAGGAAACTTCTCCTGAAGTGAGGATTTGATTGCTGCCATGGCTTCAACTCTCCTCCCCTGAGACAGAGGAGGCTGAGGCCCAACCCTGTGAGGAGGGCTGGGTGGAAAGACAGAAGCACCCGGGTCCTTAATAGCATATCATGACCCCGGTACCTTACTGATGCGGAGGAGTCCTGGAGGACAGAGAAGAGGTTTTCTCAGCTTGTCAGTGAACATAGTTTAATAGCAGACTTTTGTCTACATAGTTATTAATACCATGTTGGATAAACTCTTCTCCTCCTCTTTTATTTTACATTTCCAGACATTGGGAAAGGATAGCGTGCTTGGGAGAGTAGAGGGGTAGCAGGAAAGAGGAAGACCTTCCACCAGAAGGATGGACATAGTGGCTGCCACAATGGCTGCAAAGATAAGGCGTTTCCTTCTGCTGCACATAGTGTGGCTACAAGTTGAAACTGACTCGATGGCATTTAACAGCAACAACAACAACAAATTGCTCAGCACAAATGGCCAACGCTGACATGAGGACAGCCAGTGAGGCCCTCAAGAGTTTCCTATCCTGCCACTCTTCTCCCTTTTGCCACACTCTCTCCCAGCCTGACCCTGCAGGAAGTGCCTCCTGGATTGCCTTGAAGCTCTTCTCTGTGTGCATCTAGTTGATGTCTAGCTACAGACGTTGGTTCTGGAGCCTTGAATGGTCTGTATCTTTAGGCTAGCTAAAAAGAAACAAAGCGAACCATCCATCAGTTCTAGTTAGTCTTCTCTGAATCCTAATTGGCATTTAATTTGGTCATTCTGTGAAAGAAAGTCCCTGAACATGAGGTGTGATGTCTGGTCACAGAGGGCATTGCTATCCCTTCCAGGATCAATCCAATATGATGATGCTGTCTGCCAAGCCATACGGGGCTGCTGAGGTTTGTCAATGAACTTGTAAGAATGAATGCCTGACTGTGAAAGCAGAAGCAGCATAGTGGGTGGCACTCAACAGTTTTTATGTGCGCTCATTCACCCATCAGAGGAAACAGTCATTTCATTGCAATGTATTTGCCATGACAGTATTTCTAGACTGACCCGAAGATGGAGGAAGACTACTTCCCTCAACTCTCAGAGAAGGGGGAAAGACCCAGATGGGGAAGGACTCCTGGGAGCAATGGGAAGAGGGGTTGGTGGTGCTTAAGGTGGGGTAAGCAAAGAGAAAGCAAGTCACTTACATCGCAATTTGTCCATGATCTTTCCTCCGCACAGCGTGGCTAATGCCATTTTGACAGCAAACACTGAGATTTTACCGTGGCCTTCCCTGTGAAATGATAACAGAAAAAGAAGTCACTTGTAGCACTTCCAGTGATGAGGTTTGACGGTTTCCCATTCTGCAGAAATTCCAGGACACATAGCTGCATGAATTATGTAACACATCCTTTTATAAAAAGGCTGTCCATACAATCCTAAGAACATGTTGGGGGAGTGGGGGAGGGGGGCTGCACTGAATGTTTCTGAATCTTCTAGTTTATTCTTTGTCCCTTGCTCAAGTATAAACAGGTAGCCAGAGGACTCTGGGATGATAGGCAACTGTGGATGAAAATGACAGCAACCTGCTTCTCAGTTTGATAAGTTTTATGCCGGAGGACTTTACAGGTTCAACCATTTATTTAGGCAAGGTTTCAGAAATAGCTTTTTTTAAAAATAAACTTTTAGACCATTTCTGGAGTTGGGGCTAAGGCAATGATGGGAACATTGTCATGACATATTTTCCCCCAATAATCTTTTCTTACCCTCAAACTAACTGTGATTATGTGAAGTCATTATTTCAAAGGAGTTGTTTTTCTAAAGGGACAAAATTAAGACTAAAATCTCTGAATGCTGCCAAGTCTTCTCTCATTCAGGAAGCTTAACAAACATGTTTTTCACAAAACATGGCATAAATTTATGTGTTCAGAAATGTTTCCGTTAGATGGTCTTCCAGCTGGAATAGATGGTTATATCTTTGAGATAAAAAAGGCCAACATAGTAGTGACGCATGTCTTTGATCACTGCTTTTTTTCATAAGACTTATCAGGTATTATTTAAAATAATAATAATATGGCTAATGAATATGTAAAGTCTGTAGGGACAAAGCTTTAGTATATAAAGTATATTGTTTCTATGCATAAGATCCAGATATATTTGATGTCGTCTTAGAAGAATGAAATAGTAAATTATATCAGCATCTTTGGTCCATTCCAGTCTTCAGCTAAGGAGTGCTTTGTTATTCACTGTAAATTGTTGTCAGAATCACAAACACAGCTAGGCAGAATGCAAAACTTCTTGAACTCTACGCTAATGATTCTCCGCTTTTTATTTTGAGACCTATAATGCTAGACCAATAATATTATTTATTTAAATGGAAATCCACCTATGCACCCCACACCTCAAGCCATGCCTGTTTCAAAATGAAGCACTCTGATTCAAAGTCTTTCCACAATGCACAGACCACCTACCCTCCTTGTAACCTATTCTTCCTCTGAGAGTTTGTTCATGGTTTCAAACTCTTGCTGCGTCGTGTGTGCACAGACGAAGTTCAAACTTTTTATCGTGGCATACTGAGCTTTCTTTTTCAGCCTCATCTGATGCCATCTCTGTTGCTGCACCCCTCATTCCCACCGCGACCTCTCCAACACATGCCCACCTGCATGGTGTGGTCAGGCTCTCCCTCCTCCCTCCTTGGAGATGCACGTCAATATCATGAGCCACCCTGCATGGAAAATAGTTTTTCTCCAAGTTGTGGGGCTCATGATCCCTTCATCTTCTCCCATAAGGTGTCCTGTGACACCTGCACCAGTGTGCAGGACCTGGGGATGTCTAGTTGATTTGCATGACCACCCGTGACTCTTCCCCACACCATCAGACTCTTAGGAGCAGAGACCACTGAATAATTTAAATCCCCAATGCCTACTACTTTGTCTCATGCACAGTTAGTGATCATTATAAGCGGGGGCTTCTAAAAGTCCTTGAGAATGGATGGAAAAGATGGTAACATAATCCACAACCTTTTGGAAACCTCCTATTTCTCCTATGAAGAATTACTAATGACTCATTTCTAATACCAATGAGTAATTCTAATTGATAGCTGGTGAGTTTTGAATGCCTGTGCATTAAGATGTTTAGTCATTTTCCAGGTCCACTGGCTGTTACTCACCTCTGACTCATGACACCTCTGATCTATCAGAGGAGAGCTGTGCTCTACACTGTTTTCAATGGCTGATTATTTTTATGTTTTGCTGTGCATATTCTTTTTATAAAAACCATTTTACTGGGGGCTCATCCAACTCTCATCATGATCAATATCTGCATCAATTGTATGGAGTCCACATTTGTTGCCATCATCATTCTTGAAACATCCTCCTCCCACTTAGACCCCCAGTATCAGTTCCCCATATTTCCTTTTCTTCCCCTCTCCCCCATGAGCCCTTAACGTTTTACAAATTATCATTATTTTGTCATATTGTACACTGCCCTATGGATGTATCCCTTCACCCATTTCCCTGTTGTCTATACCCCAGGGAGGAGGTTACATGTAGATACCTGCAATTGTTTCCCCCTTTCTACCCCACCTTACCTCCACCCTCCTGGTATCACCCTTACCACTGGTCCTGAAGGGATCATCTGTCCTGAATTCCCCATGATTCCAGTGTACATCCCCTGGTCTAGCTGGATTTATAAGGTAGAATTGGGATCATGATAGTGGGTGAGAGATAGCATTTAAGAACTAGATGCTTTGGGTGTTTATCATTTGGCCTTTCTCCTGAGATGCTACTGGGTGGACTTGAATCTCCAACCTTTGGTTAGTGGCCTTAAGTTTAGATAAGCAGTAATAAAAATGCAATGAGTCTGTATTTCTGTGTCTCTTGCATTCCCAATTGCATGGATAAGTAGAATTATCAAAGTTTTATTTCAGGAAATAATTAGCTTCCCTATTAATTTGAAATAATGGTTCAAAAAGAAGAATGGGAAAATCCAGAAAGTCCAGAAGATTAGGAATCCTATGAAGTCCAAGTGCTCTTCACCACTTAAAAAGATCAAGAGTGTTATAGCTGAGACTTCAAGAGTCACGGAGAACTCTGCCAATGAATCTGATAATTCAATCATTTCACTCACAGGAGAGGGTTGACCACAGACAACTTTGGAGTAGAAAGCTTTCCAAAATGCAATGATGATAGCTCACAGGTGAATTTTAAACCTTGATTCTTAATGGAGACGAGAGGAAGGAGACCTCTAGCTTGGTGTTGTTCTTGAAAATGGAAGATTGATGATATTAAACCAAGCTGTGTTTGTGTCAGAGTGCTATTACCAAATGGACACAATAAATTGAGATAAATTACCACTGTGGAGGGCAGGTGCATGAGAGTTTTGCAGGAACTCAAGGGTGAAATGAGGCCTTGGGGATCTCTTGTTATGCAAGTCTCGATGCCAGATTGCAAATGTGACCCCCATCACCAAGGATTCCAGGGTTCCTAGTGTCTGCAGGGGCTGAGACTGTGGTCAATTTGCCAGTGGACCACAGTTTGTATTCACACGGGAGCACCACGAGTTGGAATCTACGCTACGGCCAGTGATTGTTATTTTTCTCTCAAAGGTTTTTAAGCTCACCCAGACTGTTTGGACCCTGGTACTTTGCATCAAGGTTTACAGAGCCGTTTGATTGTACAACAGAAAACCAGACATGTAAATCCATGTGATTTTTTTTTTTTAGAACCATTTCAAGATGGCAGATAAAAGGATGGGTTTGGGGGAGGGAACGATTTTCCTCAGGCCTTTGGCAAGGTCGCTCACAGAAGGTGATGTGGAATGATGCCACTTTGGGATGAGAACCCTGACTACATTGTGGAAAAGTGCTGGGGCAGAAGCAGAAAGGGACACGTGGGGAGCTGTCGTTATGACTACAGGAAATGGAGGAAGAGCTCTGTCCTCCAGGAACTGAAGTCAGCGGGGACCTGTTTGATTGATGGGTTGCCCGTGCAATCAATCTCCTAAGTGCCTCAGAAGTGGAAAGACATGCTCTTCAGGCTGGATAACAGGAAGCTCTTACTGCAAAGAACTGGGGATCAGGCATCCTGCTTCCCAGTGAGCGTGTGCACAGCCAGGGCATCAGATGCCCCATGTGGATACAACTCCCACCTGCCCTTTTCCACTGCTGCCACGCCAATTCTGGTTCCGGACCCTAAGGACCGGGAAGACCTGCCTCTTTAGGTTTCTGAGACTGCAAATCTGTACGGAAGCAGGCCTCAAGTCTCGAAACAGCACAGAGAGCCCCCTGGCTGCCAGCACAGCTCAAGGGGCAGACCTGCCGGTGGGTGAGGAACACAGATTGTCCCCAGGGCTTAAGGCCCGGCCATCTCTCAAAGCAACGGCACCAGGAAGAACACGAGAGGAAGTCTTACACTCTGCTCTGTGACACCATGAGTATGCCTTCAGTCTCATGTTGCAGCTGTGATTGCCTCCTTTCACAAAAGGGGGCACAGGGCCGGCCTGCTCCATGGGTGCTGCACAGGCTGCTGGGAATGGGAGTGGCCTGAGAAGTCAGTTCTAAGTGGCCTGGCCACATTTGCTTGCTCTGTGTGTCTAAGCAGCAGCCAGTGTGTCTGGAGAGGTAGTAGGGCAAAAGGCTGAGGGAAGCTTTAAAAAGAAATTTCTAGTAGGCTATTGTTTTTCCATTCAAAGAATGCTACTTAAAGAAAAAAGAGTTTTTGTTTCATCTAGTGCATAAAAGTATTATTTCCACACATACGGACTTCATTCATTTTTCCCACTACAGGCAGTCCCCCCTGGCGATGGAAAGCCTCACCTCTCTTCCTCAGAGTGGCTGCTGGGTTTGATCTGCTGACCTTGTGGCTAAAAGTTCACACAGAACCCACTCTCCCACTAGGCCTCCCTTCTAGCCATTGAATGGTATGCCAACTTGCCCTCCCTTTGAAAGGCTTGAGCCAACCCCTTGTCAGACATTTGTCATCACTTCAGGTTCTCTTTTGAGGCACTCAAAAGGCTTCGCTTCAGAAAGAAAATCATGGTGGCTGATGCCATCCCACCCATAGTGACCTCCTGAGAGACAGCAGGCACGATGGGAATACTTGTGGCTTCCAGGAAGCAGACTTCCCACCTTTCTCCCGTGGAGTGGCTGGTGGGTTTGATCTGTGACCTTTGGTCCAGATGCTTTCCCTCAACAGCTCTGCCAGAGCTTTTTCTTTTGCACTGATCTCCTGGTTTGGGGATGATTTTAACCTATAGCCATCTTATACAGAGTTTGAAAGACTCGACGTCTCTGTGGAAGCAGACTGCTTCACTGTTCTCCCAGGAAGCAGCTGGTGGGTTTGAACAATTGACCTGTGGTTTCCCTGCACAGTGCGAAGCCCCTAGTGCCATTGGGGAGCCGTTATTTGCATATAGGAAGACAATTCTGATACCAGAATTAAGCCGGTGTCTTGAAGAATGAGGCTTATAAAATGAGTCTTAGAAAGAGATGAGGTCTCAAGTCAAATTCCCTGCATGACCCCAAAGGACCGAGTACAGCTTCTCCGTAGGGTTTGGGAGGCTGTCCATGTTGAGGGGAGGAGGAGACTGCTACACCTTTTTCTTCCTGAATACCTGGTGGGCTTAGGTCTCTGACCTTGAGGCTAGCAGTCCAGCTTTTCATCCACTCATCATCAGGGCGTCTTTTTCCTAAATAAAAATTAAAGTAAATAACACCTGTATGTGCCTGTGCTAACTCACCCATAGATTCTTAAAGACGACGTAGGAGCAGATCTTACTTGTAAATCAGGGGTAGCCCAATTAAGTATGTGCCTTTTGGATTGATGTCTCAAGATAAAAAATGGCATTTAATTAAAAAAATCTATTTCTAACCTGGTGCTTTTGCCAATCCCCACTCACTCTGTTCTACCTAGAGATTAAACAAAAAGCACCCCATGCCATTATTATATTGGTACTTAATACCTAACTGGATATTTAAGAACACCAGGTTAATATAAACAAATTAGTTAAGGGACCAATGAAATTGCTTCATAAATCAATGTTTCCTTGGATCTTTTATTTCCCTCTTACACTTTGCTCTTCCAGAAAATGTTCAAGTTTCCTAGGGGGCAATGATGGATCCTGGGAATAGGAAAGCATTTACCCCTTGCCAGCCGATTTGTGCAGGGTCCATCTGAAAAGCAGAGATGTCTTCAGTGTTCACCCATCATCGGTAGGAAGTAACTGTTTTACTCCGGGCTGGGCTTTACATAGCCCAAGTTGATTTTTTCCCTACCTGCCAACTACAAAGCTCTTATTCTTAGGAGAAAGTCACCTAAGGGGGTGGAGGTAGGGAATCTGCTTTTGATAAGAAGGAGAGGCAGGAAGGAGTTGTTGCTAGGGCTAGGATGGAGGGCTGAACTCAGAACAGGATATAGATCGTGTTCACACTGCCCAGACAGCTACTTGTTTGAGGTTACGGGACCCTGCCATACCTTTCAAGTCCTGGGATGTGTGATTAGATGATCACTGATATTTCCTTGATGGGGCAAGGAAACTGATTTTTAAGGACTATTACAACTCGAAACTTTTCTTTGACACATTTTGTTAAAAAAAATTTTTTTTTGGGGGGGATAGGTGTTCTTTTAAGCAAACATACAACTCTTTCTTACATATCTAGCTTAACTGACAGTTGCCTTTTGTCTTCCGCTGGGACTGGTATGATCAGGTGGACCGTTCTTTAGTTACTCAATAAATATTTATTGACATTGTTCCAATGTCTGGGGATACAGAAATGAATAAAGATATTCCTCCTACTCTTCCTCTTTTCATGGTCTGTTGGGGAGAAAGGGCTAAAGCTAGTTAATTTTATTACACCATGTTATTACAAAGGGCAGGGGACTTTTAATTATTCACTCCCAACGTAGCACAGCCCCTAGCACACAGCAAGTTCTTAAGATGCCTGTTAAACTAACGACTGCACAAATGCAGAGGAATGTGCTGATATGGCATGCTACTCTTCACCTTGAGAAACACTGGCTGAGTAAAAAAACCGCAGTGATGGGTGATAGGTCTTTCATAGCCCAGCACAAACAGTCTCTGAAATGCACTAGAATATAGGCATCGTCATGGACAAATCATCTTGCTCGTCTTGAGAGAAGTGACGTTAAGCCCTGCACAGAGAGATGCCTCTTCTTTGGCTTGGTTTCCCAGGGGACTCTCCAAAAAGCTACCAAGGCATCGGGGCAGGGAGCTGTCTCGCCTACCCAAAGTCACCGGGAGGGCCTTTGGGATGAAAAGAACAAGTTTTGTGGAGACGCCTCTCTCCCCAGCCGGGCTACATGGAGTGCGGGTGTGCAGACTGGACATCGGTGTCCACAGCATGAAACCGTTCTTCCCTGTGTGTAGGGGCAAGGCCACGGCTACATGCTAATCTCTTCTTGCAAGCACGATCTGACTTTGAAACACCTAACGCTCAGGACAAGAAGTCCGGGTGGCCTGGTGGTGACAGTCCTCGGCAGCTCACTGGTGGGCTTGACTCCACCCGCCGCTCGGTAGAAGAAAAGATCTGTATCTACTCACAGGAAGATGACAACCAAGCAAGGCTGTGGGGGCAGGTCTACTCTGCCGTATGGGCCTGGGGTATGAGAGTCAGCGGCATGCAACAGCAACAATGATAAGGGTGACATCCCTGGTTGACATCCACAAGTAATGTGCCCAGTGAAAGGTGGCCAATGCCACACGGAAGAAGCACACCAGCCTGTGTGATCCTGAGGTGGTGAAGGGATCCGGTGTCAGGCATCAATGAGCTCAAATTATATTATTATTAATGAGGGGAAGTACAGATTGGGGACCCAAAGCCCATCAATAGGTGAGGTGACATCTTTTGCAGAAGGATTACAAGGAGGAGATGAGTCAGTTAAGATACAGGGTAGCAGCTATGACATACGCAACCTTTCTCTAGTTCCCATGCTGCCTCACACCCACTATCATGACTCCAATTCTACCACATAAATCCAGCTAGACCAGGAGATGTACAGTGAAGTTGAAAACATGGGAAACTTAGGATAGATGATCCATCAAGACTAGTGATGGGAGTGGTAATACCAGGAGGGTGGAGGGATGGAGAAATGGAGAGGGAGAGCCAACTTCAGGGATCTACACGTAGCCTCCTCTCTGGGGCATGGACAATAGGGAAGTGAGTGTTGGGACACTTTGGACAGTGTACAGGATGAACAAATAATTTGTAAATTACTAAGGGTTCAAGGGGAAGGGGGGGAGGAAGGGTAATATAGGGAGCAGAAAATGGGGGCCTGGAGGGAGGGAGAATGTTTTGAGAGTGATGATGGCAATGGGTGTGTAAAAGTGGCCTGAATACAACTGATGTTGTTAGAGATTGTGATGGGAGTTGTAGGGGCCCCCCAATAAAATGATTAATTTTTTTAAAAAGA